>PVIW01006677.1:27369-83647 GCA_004026585.1 Noctilio leporinus | reverse complement strand
GGGGGGGGGACAGAGGGGTGCAAAAAGGGGATGGATGTAATACAACAACAATAAAATTAAAAAAAAAAAAAGATCACTCCCAAAAGGCAGTCTCCCCAGACACGATTCCCTCACAGTCTCCACAAAGAGAAAGTAAGACACATCCATTCTTAACACAATGGCTGTAAGATTTCAAAGCCATCCCAGATCAGCCCTAGAATAAGATTCATCCTCATACCCAATCTAGACCAACACCTTCTGGCTACAATACTGGTGCTCAAACTTAGAGAATGTTTATTTACTGCCTATTATGTGCAGGCAGTAGATTATGTTCTAGGAAGAGAATGGTAAACTTTGATACTTAAGGAATTCACAACTGAAGGAAAAAGACAAAGAATTAAAGTTTCTAATTACAATGGAAAGTATAACATATTGCTATAATAAATGTGTATTTCAAGTGTTTTGAGAAGGTTTCAATGAACAGGTGAGACTTTGCTTCACTCAATGCTTCAATAAGCAAGTACTGTGTGTCAAGGAAGGAACCTGAGGAGGAATAAAGTACGCCTCCAGCTGACAGGAAAGGAAGCAAGAAGGGAATTTCAGGTAACGTAAAAAACAATGGCTTCAAGTCATGAAAAGTGTAAGCTGCTTACATTTAATGGTAAGGGGATCAGTACATTTGGGAGGGAGGGCACCATCTCCTGGCAGTGTGGATTGTGGTAAAACAAATCAGAGCCAGATCCTGAATGGCCTTGTATAATACGCTTAGGAATTACAAGGTGATCCTATGGAGGGAAAAGGTAAAACAATTCAGCAGGAAGATTTATGTAATAAAATGTTTGTTTTAGAAAGACAGTTCTAACTATGAATTATCAAAAAAAGATGGGAATAGCATCTCATATTCACATGTAATTACATCATCCTTCAAGGGTGAGCAGAGCTAGAACTAAGTCAGCATCAATAAGGAAAAAGACATTTAGGGAAGTTGAATAGGTAGGGCTCAGCAACCAACTGACTGCGTCCAATGAGACACTGTGGGGATGGAGGGTTAAGTTTCCTCCATTACTATTAATGACTCCCAGATCAAACTCTGGGGGTCATTAATACTAATGGAGGAAAAGGGGGAAGACAATAAAGTCCCTTTGAACTTACCGAGCCTGAAATTCCAGTCTAGTATGTATGCTCAGAGATGTTGAAAACAAAATTTAACATTATAGGAAATACACTGAAGCTCAAGACAGAATTTCATGGTGATTAATTATAAAATTGTTTCCTTGTATTTGCTAAAATTGTGTAGATTGAGAAGACAGTTAAAAATAAGTGTTTAAAGATGATCAGAAGAAAAACGAGCTCACAGAAGGAAAAAGAATGAGAAGACAGTTGCATGGTAACTGATATTACATGGTACTTGTGTGTGGGCTATTAGGCACCCAGTGATTACAATTCAATCAATACTCAGCGTACATTCACTAAGGCCTATTAATAAGCTTCATTGCTGCCTTACTAAAAAAAAAAAAAAAAAAAAAGCATAATCATGAACACACTAGAAACTTATAAAGCAACATGAAGAAAATTAAGGCCACAGCCTTATTGAATGCATTGACCCTTCTTTTTAAAATTATGTACAGGAAAAATGATAGAATGAACCATGGTTAAAATAATGAAAACTTGTGATTACAACATAACAATGACAAGTGATTCTGGGTGAAACAATTAGCATCCTCCACATGGAATGCCTACAGATGCTCATGAAAGAGCATGTGTGTGCACATTCACACCCACACAACCTCCTTAAACACACAGACTTCGCAGTCAAAGCAACTTTTAAATACTGTGCCTTCGTCACTCACAATGACTACCAGTCTGGTGCTATCATCTATCCTCTCACAGATATGGTATACTGTGATCAGTAATTCAGCATAGCAACTGGGTTTTAAAACTAATCTCATGAACCAATTTGGCCTATATGTCAATGTTTTTCTCTTTAAATTGCATGATTAACGTATTGACCAGATTGTCAAAATTCTTGACCTGCTGGGTCATTACAAAAAGCAATCTGATTTTCTTTTACAATTATTTGAATAAATAATACCCAGTCATTTATCTGTAAGTATTCATTACATACGAGCTATAGAAAATAATCCGTCACAGATCAAATTCAGTAGCTTCAAGATAAATGACATTGATATGATTTATAAAGAATCCTTTGAGTGGTTTCTTATTTCCATAAAGTATCTTAAGTTTATCCTATATGTATTGTACAACCTTGTTTTTCAATCTGTAAATGTTTCCCTGGGATCAGTATTCACTTTATGCCTTTCTAACTCAGCAAATAAAGGCTCAAATTTAAAATGCCTTTTCCACTGGTCTAGCATGGTAATAGAGCAATAATTATTTTAGTACTTCAATCTGGACAGTCAAAAAGATGACCTTATGATGAACCTCCTGTAAGAGAAACAGTACTGATTATAAATAAAATCTCATGTTAAGAGATCCAAAGGAAGAAAGTAATCACTATGTTTGCAGGCAATTACTGCACTGCCCTTCTCTTTAGGTACATAATATCTGGATTTTTACCAACATTTTTACAAAGGTTGCTCCAAGTACAGAATCCTGGGTTTTGTTCATGCATACTGGAAACTGTTTTGGTTAGGGAATACCTCACTAGCAGCTAGGATGCAAAAAGGACATTCTTTACAGATTCTTGCTACTAAGAAAATACTCCCAGCTCTTGGTTCAGTCCCATCACATTCTTAAAGGGACATCTAACTGAAGAAAAGCTGGATATTTCTGTGAACAATCAAGTTATCAAAAAATGCAAATTTTCCCAGGAAATTTTAGTTATGCAAAAAAAAAATTACACAAAAGACTAATTCAAGATTGAAAACAGTGCAGATTTAAAAGTCACAGTCAAATTCAAATAGACCTAAACTCCCAAATTTACAGGCTGGATGATCTTAAACAAGAGACTTGATCTGGCTGAGAATCAGATGGAAATAACTGAATATGCTATATGAACAAACTGAGCCTAGCACTTGGTACCTCATAAGGCACTAACTAAATGTTATCTTCCAACTTAACTATAAATGACAACACCATTGGGGAATTCCATAATTTTCCATTATGCACATGTGTTGTTTGCATTCCAATGATTGCTTGCTACTGTCTAAACAAAAAACATCACAAATATCCCATTTAAAGTAAATATCACAAGTGAATTCATGAGCTATTTTTAATGCTACACAGTGTATTTTCATAGGCTGTGGGTTCATAGAAAAATGTAAAAGAAAAACCCACTGAAATGCAGATATATTAAGGTATATATTTGGTCAATGAATATAATCGAAGTTCATAATTTTAAAATACCCAATATCCTAATTCCATCAGACTGATCATTGCAAATGACAAAATTATTGAATGAATATCACATTATCACTTCCTTTGTCCTACCTAGTAAATTAGATCAAATACAAAACATTAAAGATCAAATACAAAACAATTGACATAAATAAATAAATAAATAAATAAATAAATAAATAAAAGCCCTGGCTAGTGTGGCTCAGTGCACTGGCGCCAGCTTGTGAACCCAAAGGTCGCTGGTTCGATTCCCCAGTCAGGGCACATAAGCAGATTGCAAGCCAGGTCTCCAGCCTGGTCCTTAGCTGGAGGCAGGTGAAAGGCAACCATACATTGCTGCTTCTCTCCCTTTCTTCCTCCCTCCCTGACCTTCTCTCTGAAAATAATGAATAAAATTGTTAAAAAAAAGAAAAAACAAAAGGAAGGAAGGAAGGAAGGAAGGCAAGTCTACTTTAAGGCCCATTCTTAAAGTAATGGGTCAGAAGACAAAAAACATTAGAAGAAGACCAGTATAAGTTGTTGATGGAAGAGGAAAAAAAGAATTTTAGACTTTAATTCCCAATTGTAAACATTCCCAACTATCATATTCACATTAATAAATAGTTTTCATCCTAATGATGAATAGCTACCTGCTAATGTCAAAGAAACAGAAGCCTATTTCTAAGTGGAAACTGCAAGATTCTGTGTATTTTCCATTGTGTATTTTGGCTTTCCAAATGTTCAATCTGAGAACTCTAAAGTTAAGCCTTAGAAACTCTCCCAGCTCTCCATAAGCCTACACATTCTTTGGACACACTGAATGTATTCAGTATAACAGAATATGCAGAGTTGGAATGCAGTGTCTGAGGCTCTTGCATTTTTTATTCAGTTTGTATGAATTGTAAGTGAGTTATCAGCTACGGTGAGGGTGAAGCAATTCTGTGTTTGGAAACTTTTTAAATAATAATGATAATTGGGCCCAAATACTCTAATGTTCCTTTATTCATTTCAGAGAAACAGCTTCTGTCACACTTGCTATCTTCTGCCAAAGTCTACAAGGACCAAACTTAGTGGTAGCAGACGAAGCTAAATAATGTTTTGTCCAAGTTTCCAAAACAAGCTTTCACAATTTTCCATTTATGAAAAGGTAGAAAACTACATTTTATCATTTTGAACCAAAATGATTTAAAAAAATAATAAATGATTCTTAACTCTCCCATTTCCCCTTCAAAACCCAAACCACCACTTTTTAAGTAACACCTTCACTGCTAAATGAGATCTATTAACAGAAAGTCAATTTAGGGGCAATATCATTTTCTACTCAGGGTCTTATACCCATGTTAGGCTCGCCAATTATAATCTATGTAGTAAATGGCCTGTCAAAATGTTACTTGAAAAACAAACAAGTTGACTAACATCAACAGAATATATTCATATGCTGGAAATGTATTCACTAGGTTGATGAAATTACTCTACCAGCTGCTCTGCTATTTAAGTACATTTTAGGCCAGTGACTTGGGGGCATCTATATGAGGTCTATCCAATATTAAAAAAAAAAAAAAAAAAAAAAAAAAAAACATTTATTAAAGAAGATTCAACATATAAGAAACATTGTAAATAGAACAATGACACCTCAGTCCCCTTCAAAGCGGGCACCTTGGGACCTCACACAGTTCTCCCAACTGCCATCAGCTGCCCCAACCTGCTTTCCTGAATCTCACTGATGGTCAGAATTCTCTTCCTTCCAAAGGTGATTTTAGATTGGGGAAAAGCCAGAAGTCACAGGGCACCAAATCTGGGTTGTATGGGGGCTGAGTCACCTGGGTGATTTGATATTTCACAAAAATGCAAGATGCATGAGCAGGCACATTGTCATGATGCAAATGCCAATCACCAGTTGCCTGGTTGCCCATAGCTGCAGCCTTCTGAACTATGTGAATAGTTTCTGTGTAGCAATGTTCAGGCTCAACACAAAAGTTGATACAGATTCGCTGCTCTAGTCAGTCATTTTGAATGTGACAGCCACACAGTACACACAGTCATTCAATGACACCTACTGCCCCCACTGACTAGTACAGTGAAGTCGTCATTGTTCTCAAATGGACATTCTAGTCTGCTCTCCTTGGCTGCCCGGTTAACATCAACATTGCACAAATCATTCTCATTATATTAACAATGGTTGGACTTTTTCCAGACAGTCCTCATACATTTGGCCATATGAGGACCCTAGATTGATGCTTGAGAATGTACCTTGCTCAGGTTTTGTTTGGCTTGGTTTGGTTTTATTTAATCCAAGGGTCTTGCCATTGCAAACATCCCAACATTTGTCAGTAATGATGACGACATATTTAATCCAACTGAATGCTAAGTCACCAGGCATCCTTTTGTCAGTACAACCAAAAAAGTGGGAGAACTAACCACCTGTCCAGAGGCTCCTTGCAGACCAGAGCTGTGTTCCACAGGAGGATTTCAATATCCACACTTCACAACTTGATTGGATCTGAGAATTTTCTAAAAACAGATTAAACTTTTGGTTCTAAGAATCTACTGGGCCTACAGTTTTCTTTAATGAGGAATGAAATGATGTGCTTTTCTGAGTTTCAGAAGAGAGATTGTCTTAGATTACATGTTCCAGAAAGTGTGTCCTAGTGAAATAAGGATACAGACTGAACATAGCCCAAAGGGGGAAATAATGTATAAAAAGACAGTTTCTTTACAATGTCATGAGTGTTATGACAAAGGTATGCACATGGGACAGGTATAAGGTCTAATCAAATGGTATCTGAACTAACTTGACAGACAATAAGATATAGTGATTAGCCAGACAAAAAGTCATACATATCTTCAAACATGTGAGTATGCATGTAGTATTTGTGTGTGTTTGTAAGAGTCACTGCAGTGAGGCTGGAGAATTTATTATAATCAAAGTAGCATAAATTTCAATGGGACAGAAAACACCCTAATCCCCAAGGGAGTAGTTATAAAGAATTTAAAAGGGATAATGACATGATTTGATTTATATTTTAGTTATATCAAGTAGGATTTTAAAGATTACACTGTTTATGAAATGTTCCGAATAGGACCACCATTATTTTGTGAGCACTCTCCCAAGACATGAGGACTGCAGTCCTTTCCCTCAAATCCTGATAGTCTTGAACCAATAGGGTGCAACAGAAATAATAGTAGGTACCACCCTAGTCTAGTTCTTAGAAGACAAAGGACCTTCTCCCTGGTGCTCTTGGAATCTCCCTCTTGGGACTGTCCCACTGACAGCTTGGCACTGTCCTAGCTGGAAGCCCACTGCTGCACTGTCCTGACCAGAAGCCAGACATGGAACTAAAGAAACCTCCAAAGTATTCCAGCCTCCAGGACTTGTGTCTCAAGTTCTGAGACACAAGATATCATGAAATACAAAGGGGAAAAAAAAAAAACCTCCTTATGCACTTTCTAAATTCTGACCTATAGAATTTATTAAATAAAAAACATGGTTTCATGTTACTAAGTTTTGGGGTAATTTTGCTACACAGCAATAATGATAACAGGAATAAGGTCCATCTTTAACAGAAATAAGATATAAGACAAGATATTTTAGGCAGTTCACTATCAGATCATTCTTAAGTAGGATCCAAAATAAACTGCTTTATATAGAAACTTATTAGAAAAGTGCCCAGTGTGCTTTGACTTAGTACTTTTATTTTTTAATTTAAAAATAATGTTTTAAGATCTGTTTCAGGTTCTTAGCACAACTGGGAGGAAGGATCCCACAGGTGCAAAGCCTTCCCCATCCCCAACATCCCTCACCAGAGTGGTACCTTTGCTACACCTGGTCATCCTGTGTTGACAGATCATTATCACCCCAAATCCATAGTTCACCTTAGGGTTCACTCTTGGTGCTGCACATTCAATGGGTTTTAATTATACATATATATAATGAATAATGACATGTATTCATCATTCTGGTATTATACAGCCTATTTTCACTCCCTTTTAAACTAACTTCTAGTGTGTTCTTTAAACCAAAGTATTTTAAAATAATATTTCTAATTTAAGGGAAAAAATAAGTTGCTTATTGTTAATACCTACTTTTCATATAAGAAACCCTTCCTTAAATTTTTTAAAATATGTTTACTGATTTTAGCGAGAGAGGAAGGGGTGGGAAGAGAGAAAAACATCAACTGGTTGCCTCCCACAAGCACCCGACTAGGAATTGAACCCACAACCTAGGTATGCTCCCTGACCAGGGAATGAGCCTGCAACCTTTTGGTGTGTGGGAAGATGTTTCAACCGAGCCACACTAGCCAGGGCATAATGAGAAGTCTTTTTTTAAGGAATAACTCTTAGGCATGAAGTCCAGCATAACATACCATTTCTCCACTAACTCAGAAACCTATCCCCTTTCAGAAAAATAAAAGCTCGTTCAAGTTCAGACAACGCCCCCACTTAAACCCTAACATTATGCATATTTTAAACCAGATGTTGCTCCTAGTCACATGTTACTTTTTCTATTTCACTAAGTTCATATTTACTGCTAAAATATTTTTTAAACTTGCGTTTGCATATCAGAAAAAATAAACAAAACAAGAAAATGAAAGATAACTGATTCACTTGTTTCCTCTAGGCTGGCAGATTTCATAGAAAGTGCTTTTATAATAAAAAATATTAATGAAGTGGCAATGTTTTGTGCAGACATTTGCTCCACTACTTCACTTATAAATACATTTTAATGAGGTAATAGAGACGGCACAGCTTTGCAAGTGTTCCTTTCTCTAACATTCGTTCTGAATTCAAAGATTAGAAACAGCTAATCTGCGGCATGTGGGGGGCTGGCTTATGAATACAGCACTTACAGCACATTGTTCCAGCATCTGGAAAGCTAACATCTCATAAATAGCCCATCCTCCCCAACATATGATTAGACAATAAGGGTAATCCGAAGTTTGTTTAAAATCAGTAGCCATAAAGTAGATACAGCATACTACAAATTCTCCCTCTCCCTCCCTAGAGTGTGTATTGAAACATGCCTTAATGGGCCTTCATCTGCCAAGACATTCAGAGTAGAGTTCGTTCTTGTACAATTAAATTGTGCACATTGTCAAATCTTCTCATTTAAGAAATCTATGGTTTACTGAATTGCAGATAAGAATTAAGCCAGGTCTATCCCAAAGGTACTCTGTGTCTCTAGTCTCGTGGAAAAGGATGACATGCTGTTTTCTCAATAAAATATTTTTTCAGTCTTTCTCAAGGATGACTGAAAGTTATTATTGACCCATAACAATTAGCATAAGACTTAATAAAGAACATAGTTCAAGTAGACAGTCTACCTTTTAATTAACACACAGAAAAATATTACATATAACACAATGTTTTAAAAGTTTCCTTATTTCATATACTACATCCTTCTTTTCAGATTGAAAATTACAATATAACCAACATTAATAAAAAGCAGGACCAGCCCTGGCTCGTGGCACAGTGGATAATGCCTGAGAACCCAAAGGTCGCTGGTTCAATTCCCACAGTCAGGGCACATAGCCAGGTTGCAAGCCAGGTGTCCAGCCAGATCTGTAGCTGGAGGTAGGTGAAGGGCAACCACACATTAATGTCTCTCTCCCTCTCAGCCTCCCTCCCTTCCCCTCTCTCTAAAAGTAATAAATAAAATTAAAAAAAAAAAAAGTAGGACCAGTTAATTTCATGTATGAGTCCCTGGGAGTCATAAATATACTGTTTATTGTAATATCCTGGAGGGGTGGGGGAGAATCTAACATAAAAGAAGTCTCTAAAGAGGAAAAGATCACTTACAATTAAAGTATCCCATCATTGATCTGTTTCATGAATTTGATCTTTAAAGTTTATGGCTGTATTAGCTAAGTGCTCTATATGAATTATTTCATATACTTTTCTAAACAACCCTAATAAGTAGGTACTACTATTAGTCCACATTTACAGGTGAGTAAGCTGGCACAAAGAATGTTTACAAAATAGGCCTAGAGTCACAGAGCTCACAAAGTTCATAAAATTTTCAAGTTTGGAAGAAACATTTAAGAGTGCCTAATAAAACTGTTTTGTTTTGTAAGTAAAAAAACTGAGGAAACTTTAAGGTTAAAGTTAAGTTAGTAGCAGAATGAGATCTAAACCTAGTTTTTCTCATTCACAGTCCATTAGTCACTCAAATGTTTTTCATTTGTCATTGTTTAGAGAGTTTTTAATGTTTTAGCCCCTTTTATTCTCCCTATGTATATCCATCCCTTCCTAAATCTGCTGTGTGTTCTTCCAAGCTATGCTTTAATCATTTAATGATTCAGTAATCCCAATGTGTTTATAACTGGTATACATAGAACTATTTTTTATGTATACGTTATGCATTAAAAGCATGTTGCACTGTCATTCAAAATGATGCTTGGGGGATCTGTCTATAATACATATATATCCAGGTCATTATTTTTAATTTCTAATTATATCCATCCTACAAATAGACCATATTATTATTTAAGTTTCTGCTTTTCATCATAACAATGTAGTAAACATATATGAACATGTCTCTCTGGGCTTATTAGCAGAAGTTTCTGACACAATCTATCTATACATGTATTTCCAGCTTCAATAGTTATGGTCAAATGCTTTCCCAAAAAGGGTTATGCCAGTTCTCATGTTCACCAATTATACCTTCTCTATCCCCCTACAATGCCCGCAGCAAAATCTTCTCTAATGTTGTGCAAACATTTAAATTTTCTTAGAGGATAAGAAGTGGTTTTCCAATTCTGATTTATGCATTTCCCTGAGTGCTGGTGCATTCATATTAATCGCTTAAATTTCCTTTTCTTTAAAGTCATTCATCCATTCCTCCATGGATTTGTTTATATTTTTCTTACTAATCACTATGATTTTTTTCTACTTGTTATATATATTGTTTTCTCTCAGACTAACTTGCCTTTTAGCTACGTTCATAGTATCTTTAAAGGAACTTCAATTTTGAGATAGTAAACTTTATCTATTTTTCTCCTCTGTTAGCATAATAAATTTGAATTGCTATCAGCATATATATATTTTCAATAAAGAGTTTTAGAAATGGCACCCTTATTTAGAACTTCCTCAAAGAAAATTAGGAGAATATTCAGAACTGGACTAATTCCATCTCTGCATTGAGCTACATGCCCGTCAAAGTGACTATTTAAATCTTTTTTTATTACTCAAAAAAATTCAGAACTCATCATTTCATTTTACATGGAATTGTATCTTCATTATAGATTGTTTTATTTTCAGTGGAGAACTAAATATTTATAATTTTTATTAAAATAATCCTATCCAACCCTGGCTGGTATGGCTTAGCAGATTGAGGGTCAGCCTGTGACCAGAAAGGGCACGGGTTCCATCACCAGTCACGGCACATACCGAGGCTGCAGGCCAAGTCTCCGGTTAGGGGCGAGCAAGAGGCAACTACACACTGATGTTTCTCTCCCTCTCTTTCTTTCCTCTTCACCTCTCTCTAAAAATAAATAAATAAAATCACTTAAAAAAATAAAATAAAAATAAAATAACCCTATCTATCTTACCAAGGATCCCAGTGACTTGAATCATTATACCTTTTATCAATTAACCCATAGATGGAATTTTATTTTATCCCTGTTTGGACCTAGGAAGTATACTTGACATATGCTTCCTTTTGTCTTTGGAGTACAATTTTCTTATTACTTTTGAGGTAACCTAAACTCATGATTTTAGAGAAGATGGAAATACAAACCACATATATAACTGAAGAAGAGTGTATTAGGAAAGAAATGATAAGGGCAAATCTATGTTCCCTAAAATTCATTTTCTATTAAGTATTTCTTTAAAAATATATCTCAGGCCCTGGCTGGTAGCACAGTGGTTAAGGCGCCGGCCTGCGAACCCAAAGGTCGCAGGTTTGATTCCCCAGCCAGGGCACATAACCAGGTTGCAAACCAGGTCTCCAGTCAGGTCTGTGGCTGGAGGCAGGTGAAATGCAACCATACATGGATGTCTCCTTCCCTCTCTGCCTCTCTCCCTTCCCCTCTTTCTAAAAAATAATGAAATAAAATCTTTGAAAAAAATATATATATCTCAAAAGGCTACAGTGTGAAAATAATCCATTTTTGAAAGAAGGCATGTTGAATGTTTTCTCTATCCTGGATCATTCTTTTGGAAATCATGCGGATGAGTAAATAGCACATTAAGGAGTTATATGCACCTAACACCCAATCATTAGTTGTGAAACTACGGATAAGTTACTAATCTCATTTGCCCTTTCTTTGTAAAGTAATATATTAGGCAAAAGGATCTCCAAAATCCTATTCTTTTATAATACGTCTGCTAAACTACACAAACACACGCACTATTCTCGATGGCCTAAACAAAGCAGCTACAAAACTAAAATTTCATTTGAACATTTAGCTGTCCCCAATGGGATGGGCAACTTCCTTGCTTCAACAGATCCACTGAAATAAAAACCACTACCCACAAACCAAAGGCAGTGCACCCAGGAGAAATGGATTCTGATGGTGCCAGATGCCGCCGTTGCTCCCAGAGCAGGCAGAACTGAACCAGCTTTCCTTCCCCTCAAGTAGGAAACGCTTCTGTGTAAGAATATGGATTGTACAGGGCTCTACTTTACAACTGACCGCATGGTCATTTTCTGAGTCATCTCTGAAAGAACTTGATTTGTCATCCTATACATTGAAATTGCTATTTGTTGAATTCTACCAATTTCAATGTCACATATTAAAAAAAAAAAAAAAGAAGAAGAAGCAATCCCTTCTACTCTACTCTTTTTCTATCCATCAGGGCCATTACTGAATAGACAGTAGTGAGTTTGAAAAAAAAGTAAAAAGGAAACTTCAAGAGAGTAGCTATTCAAACCTCTCAAGATAAAATATAGAGCAAAGGAAGAGCTCTCTTTTGAGTGTGTCCCCCCTCAGTCCCCCTGATAGGGATCTTCTATAGACTTCCTAAAGCAAGAGATCTATCTTCCCTTAAAAAAAAATTTTTTTATGGACTTGGATATTAAATTGCTCATCTTCAGAAAACTTTAGTTCTAAACTGCATGAATTTACTTCAAGCAGGATGTCTCAGTAAAGAAGAAGGGGAAGGAGGAGAATGCAGAGGAGGAGGAGAGGGAGGAAGGAAAGGAGGGGGAGGAAAAGCTGCTCTAGCTGGTGGCTCAGTGGATAAGGCACTGGCCTGTGAACCCAAAGGTCGATGGTTCAATTCCCAGTCAGGGCATATACCCAGGAGATGTAAGCCACATCTCCAGCAGGAGGCAGGTGAAAGGCAACCATACATTGATGTTTCTCTCCCTTTCTTCCTTCCTCCCTTTTCTTTTTTCTTTGTAATAGAGGCCTGATTTTTTAAAGAATTTTTTTTTCCCATTGCAGAACTTTGACTCAATTAAAACTAAAGCATAATTACAATTCTGTCTCACTTCTATCATATAGTACAAACATCACTGGTATTTCAATAAAAACTTTCTTTTTCATTAACATTGGTTCACACATAGAACTAAGCTCTTGGGTTAGCTAGCCTTAAATCTTAGAACCAAGCAAATCAAATTAACCAAAGTACTCTCTTATTTAATACTTAATTTTCCAGTTTACAGATAATTTACATAAAACTTTTCCCCCAGTGCTTTTGCTTTATATTTCATTAAACAAATAGTAGAGACACTATCTCTTAACACATTTATTAAAATAGCAATAACAGTAACTAACATTCTACAGTGATAATTATGTTACTTTACTCAGCATTGTATAAGTATTATTTCATTAATGATCCTATATCCTATGAAGTAAGTATTATTCCCATTTTAGGGAGCAAAACACTGACTTATGCCTGCTCTTGGTCATGCAGCTAATGGGGGTGGGCTAAGATTCACACTCAGGCAGTGGATTCTAGGGCTGATGCTCTTACTATGAATTACTACCTTCTTTCCATAATGCTGCACTAAGACCAATTCTTTTCTCTGAAGAACCAATTTACCCTTCTCATTTGAGAATGTATAATCTGGTAAATTTAAAGAAATACAAACAAATGTAGGAATGCCAACCAACAAGGCCATTTAATTTAAAATGGCTTGTACTCATGTGAATGCTGTTCCAATGCACTGAAAAAAAGTTCACTTATTTTACAGAAATATTGAAACAGTTAAATAAATGAAAAGATTAAAACTATTCATTGCTTTTACTTAGCAACTTGGCTGTGCTGAGACACACTAACGGTATTTTCCATATCATAATCTATTTCCTGCCTTTATTGACTTGAATAATTGAAAACTGGATGACAAGTTCAGTTTCTGCTTTCTGTAACTGGGTAAAAAAAAAGTCTTATAATTACAAACAACAGTTTAACTGACAACTATGTCAGTATAGTTTTTAAAAAATTAGTGTTATTTTAGACCAACATTGATCCAAACTGGCTCCTTCTTATTCAAAGACTCATTTCCTTGATCTGCAATAACCAGGCTCTGAAAACCTGTCACCTCAGGGATTTGATCTTTGAAGAAATTATATCAAAACCCAGGCATAACCAATAACATATTCTTCCTGAGGTTCAGGACCCCTTTTTACATTTCATGCCATCATAAAACCAATACAGCATATTAAGATAAAAATGTATAATAAATACCATAATAAAGGTACAAACTGAGCACCACAGGAGATCAGAGGAAGGGAGGCTCCCCGGGTCAGAGGGCCAAGGATCCACTGAGGAGGTGGCCACTGTGCCAGGTTTTCGCTACTGCAGGGCTGAACTGAAACCGAGTGAAGGGAAGTGGGCATCTCAAGGGGTGCTGAGAACGAGCAAGTATGCATAGCCTGATGGGAAGAGAAAACGTGTTTGGAAAGTGAATTAGAGTTGATTTTGGGTGCTGAGGCAGTACTGTCAAACAGAGGTTCGGGCACTCTACTTGGGAAGCCTTGAGAAGTCGCTGGAGTTCCGAAACCCTTCCGTCTCAGCGCAGCGAACTGGGCAAGTTAATATGGTAACCAAGGCCAGTATGGACCCTAGGGAGTTTACTGCAAGGTTAGGGGCTCAAAAAGTAATCACTGGTATTGAGGACCTTGAATAACAATTAAGTGATGCTGTAGACATCCAGTTCAAGAATGATGTTAGGCAACAGGTAAAAAGGAGAGCTGAAGCCAGGTATTGGTGACTATGATGGTAAACAATCATCCTAAGAGTTTATCAGACCACACCAATAAAGATGAATAGCGGCAGCTGGTGTAAAGTGGGCAGTCAGAACAGCAAAGCGGGACTGCTGAGAAGTCAAGTAACCAAAGTCTGGACCTAGCCTTGGAAGCAAAGCTTCGCCATGCCTCCTGCTTGCCCTCATTCAGAGGCAGAAAGAAAAGCAGCCTCCACGGACTGAGTTCTTAGAGGAAGACTAGGATCATCAAAGGACCGATTTCTGGTAAGGGGAGAAGGTGGGAACCATGCAGGCTCTGTGGGATGCGCAATGGAACATGTGCATCCTTGTGGCCAATAAAAAGGCCAACAGATGGGAAGGCCAAACCTGAGTGACCTAGGCAGGGAAGGGATGCAGTTTAGTAGGAAGAAGTTAGAAGAGGAGTTGGCAAGTCACGTGACTCCACAAAGGCTTCCAAAAATCATAATTAAGTCATAACCATGGGCATCTCACTAAGATAGTTAGCTTAGCTTCTGCCTGTAAGGATAGTTAAAATGATTTCATCCCATTCCTTGCACAGTAATTATATCCATGGCTGAATTTAGACCTCAATGCTCTAAAAACTGAAGAAAAGGATCATGCATCTCCACACCAGAAATATTTCTAATAAACATATTAACTGTGAAAGTGATAGAAAAGCAACTACTGACAAATACCTTTTTTTCTCATGATGACTGAAGTGTTAGTTCGTTTTTAATGATTTCAAAATTAAATTATTTCCAAAACTAAAAGAAAAACAAACAAAAGCCTTTACTTTTAGGTCTCCTCACTTTATGACAGCTTAAAGTATACGGTTGATCTGTGTTTAAAAAAAATAAAAGTAATTTGGTACATTATGCATAAACCATTGCACTTTCAATCAACTGTTTTCTAATAAATATTAGCCATTAGTACTAAGGATGTTTATTCAGCTTTTTTATGTGCATTTAGATAAGTTTAATATTTAACACTGTAAAAGTAGATAGGTAATCAGATTCATTTCTATACACCCTTAAATAACTAAAAATCTACTTTCAAGAAAGACAAATTGTGATGAAATAGAGTAGCACAGAATTTTTCTTTTAAGTGGGCACTTATAATCTATGGCTATTTTAAGTATAAATTCAGTACAAGGTCTACATTCTGTACCTAAAGGTTATATATTTACATATGTAAAATCAAATGCAAAGTATTATCATTCATTATAATAATATATAGAGTAATAGAGTGATATAAATTATTGCAATTAAAACATTAAATTCTAAATCATTAATAAGATTCATTTAGGTCTGCTATGACAAAAATATATATTTTATATATGTAAATGTATATAAAATATTGTACACCTATATTTTAGAAACATTTGATTGAGTTTCAAGCATTGCACTAAAAAGATTTTCTGATTAATTTTGGGTATGCCAGATTTACTTCATCAGTACACCATATTTTTCAAACATTCTTGATTAGTAAATGTTGTACTACATTTAAAAACACTGTCACTTCATCACTGCGGGTTTTTGGAAGCTATGTGGATTTCTCATCAGAGCACAAAACTCCATTTACACTTACATACTACTTTACATAGAAGAAGATATAAGGATACTGAGTAGAAATCAACTACTTAGTGAAATTAAATACATACTGAGATTTTTATGATTTTATAATTCTTTTAGATAGGTTCCATGGGTGGTAAATTTTCTGGTTCTTAACTCTGGGGAAAATGCCTCTATTTTGTCCTCCCACATAAAATCCATGTCACTTACCATTTTTTAAATTAGATTTAAAACAAAGACAAAAGTGCAGAGTAGAACAAAAAACACATCAGTGGCACCACACTCCCAATTTGCTCATTTTCAACATTATGCCATAGATACTTGGATCTTATTTATTTTTTAAAAGTAAAAAAAATTAACTGTCCATCTTTGACCACACTATTCAAAACTAAACCAAACTGATGCGTCCACAGGACTGTAGGCATACTGGGCATGAAAGCTATGCTCCTTTTGAAGCTCTTTTTCTGAAAGAGTCCTGGCACAGGCTTAGATAGTGAGAGGAAGGGTGAAGAGGAGAAATGACTGGCCAACTCAAAGCTTGGAGCCAAAGGTTATCAGAAAGACGGTGTCCAAAGGTAAAATGAGAAAAGACAATCCAGGCAGATTGTCCCACCATTCAGCTTACAAAAAGGACTACTCAGAGCAAGAAAAGGTATTATGAACTGAACTGTGCCCCAATCCTAATCCTCCACTTGACATTCATCTGCTGATGTCCTAACACCTAAAGGCTCTGAATGTGACTGCATTTGGAGACAGGGCCTTTTTTAAAAGAAATTAAAAGAAAAAAAAAAAAAAAAGAGGTGATGTGAGTGGGCCCTAACCCAATAAGACTGATGTCTGTATGAGGGAAGATCAAGGCACCAAGCACCAAGACCATGTAAAACCACGAAGAGAAAATGGCCACCTATATGCCAAGAGAGGGGTCCTCAAAAGAAATCAACCTTCCTGACACCTTGATCTTGGTCTTCTAGCCTCCAGAATTATGAAAAAATAAATATCTAGAGTTTAATTCATCCAGCCTATAACACTTCGTCATGGCAGTTACAGAAAATGCATATTCTACAGGGTGCATGAGATAAATTGGCAATAACATTGCATCTCCTTGTCAATTTTGAAAAACTATGTTTCTAAGGTTATGATTTAACATCATTGTTTCAGATATAAAGTATTAATTTCTGAGGGCAACCATCATGTCAAAGGAATACAATCTTAGAGCAACAATAGTTTCTGGACTGCATGCAGGGCACACTGCTAAGAAAATAACACCCTTTTAAACACAGTTTACAACATGAAGAAGGTGTATGATGCTGATCCTGATGTTGCCACACCAACAAGGAAAATGCATAAGGTACGCAAGGATCACACAAGTCCAGATATTGTACACAGAATCCAGGAGATCATTGGTGAAGATCCAGTAAAGTCAATAAGCTCCATAGCAAGAAAACTGTAGATGTCGGATGCAACGGTTTGCAAGATTATTGCTGAAGATATCAGATACAGGTTGTATGCTCTTGGAAGAGGCCAGTTTATGTCACAGCAGATAAAGGAAAGTAACTTTGAAAAAGCAAGGAAACTGCTAACAAAATGGAAAAATCCCAAAGAAAAAATCCCTCTGATTTTCTTCTCCGATGGAAAGAAGTCTCAGCAGGACCAAATAATCAACAGAAGACACAACAAGTGGCTCTGTGAGAATCTTAATGAAGTCCCAGTTGTCATGAAAATAAAATTCCCTGCTCCAGTGATGGTGTTAGGTGTTGTCAGCAGTGAAGGAGATATCTGACACCGTATTTTTTCCCACAAGGCTTGAAGGTGACTGCTGATATTTACCTTGACATTTTGAGAGAAGTAGTTGTACCATGGATGAAACAAGTCCCAAATGGACATCATTTTATCTTCCAACAAGATGGTGCACCAGCACAGAATGTCAAAATGGTGCAAGAATGTCTCAGTCATTCTTGTTCCTGAATTCTGGAACAAAGGAAATCTGGCTGCCTAGTCCACCAGATGCAAATCCTGTAGACTATTATGTCTACAGCCTTTGTGAGAGAGAAGTTAATAAACAACCTCATTCCAATAAAGAGGCTGTTAAAGCTAAGATTGAAAACATGATGATGTTCATGGATGAAGAAAAGTTAATGAAGGCATGCTCAAGATCCTGAAGTGGGATCAAGTCTATTATTGCAGCACATGGAGGCTTTTTTGAACAATTAAAAAAGTAATGACTGTGTTTATATATTTGCATATATGAATAAATTTATTTCAAAACACAACACTTTTGTGGTATGCTGTTTATTTTACTAGAGTTCTGCCACTTGATCATGTGCCCTGCATATAGAGACACACGATAAAAAACACAGGCAGCAGAACAAGAGCATCAGCACATGTTGACAAATGACAGGATATGGAGCCCAAAAAATATCCTCTGGATCTAGGACGTTCTGGATACTTTCATAGAGCCTGTAAAACCACAAATAAAAAGGAAACTATAAATTGCTCCTTAAGCATTTTTACTTATTCACTATATCTTCAATGTATTAATCTCGGCACTGTTCAACAAATATTTATTGAGCACTTACTATGTGCCAGGTTGTTCAACGGACTTAGAGTTCTTAAGTAAGCAGAAAAAAAAAGACTAATATCCCTGCCTTCATTAAAACATCCACTCTGGTGGGAAATAACAATGAACAATAGACCTAGTAAATAAATAGATGAATCATATAGTATTTTGGGCATGATAAATGCTATAGAGAAATCAGGGTAAGAGAAACTAAGGATAATGTATACATTTCACTGCAGAATAGCCCTCATTGAAAAGTTGACATTTAAGCAAAGACTTGAAGGCAAAAGGTTATTTATTATTTATATTGACCTTGGGTCCAGTACTGCATTAAGCAATGTATAGGCATTCCTTAACTTATCCTCAAGATACTAATAGTGGGAACACATACTGTACTTGTTTTATAGTTAATAAATTCAAGCTTAAAGAAGCACAGAGCTATTGTGTGGAGGGACTGGGCTAACTGAGTAAACCAAATATTCAGTGAGTAACAAACCCAGCTCCAGACCTTCCTCAAAGGCAAGTGAGGGAAGCATAGAAGAAATAATTATAGCAGGAATGCCAAGTGCTACACTAGAGGAAACTGCAAGGGTTTAGAAACTAATGCGGGTACAGCAAAGCCAGGGCATCTATCTCAGAGAGAAGGTCTCTGGGAGGAGTAGGAGTGAACTGCAAGTGCTGTGTTTAAATATGGTTTTTGACACAACATAAATGCAATTAAAATAGGAATAGAAGTATTTCAACAATATATAAAAATGACATCTTTCTAGTAAAACAAAATATCTAAAGATAGTGGTATAAACAAATTATGATCTATTCATGTTAAGTACATAGATATAAAAATTTTTTAAATAATAACATGAGAAAGTGAGGATTTAATATATATAAAATATATAAACACAGTAAAGTGTGCTATAAACAACTCTGTGGGCTTGTCTCTGTGAAACGTGTATGTGTAAGTATCAGATACAGACATAGGTAAAGGCTAGAAGAAGAAAAGCAATTTTTATCCCTGTATAGTAGCATAACAGATGATCATCTGCAAATGACAAAAGTTTCAACAGAACAGAAGTTCATTTTTTCTTCCACATTTAATAAAAAAAAATCTGGAGGACAGCAGCCCAGAGTTGCAATGAAGGTTCCAAGAAGATATCAGTGACCCAGGCTCTTTCTAGTTCCTCACTCTGCCATCCCTACAGTGTGACTTCAAGCCCAGCAAGGCTTGGAGCTTATTCATCAGCTACCTCGGCTGGTCAGCAATATGGACAAAGAGGGAAAAAAGAAGGGTGATCCCCTTCTACTAAGATGATTTCTTATAAAGCCCACCCAACACTCCTGATCAGAACATAACTACCTATGGCATGACAAGGATGTATAGACCTTGGCAGCAAGTCAACCTAACAGTTGTTGTTGCTGTCTTTCCTAATGAGGAAAGGAAGGGAGAAGAGATCAGAAAGACACCTAGTAGTCTCTGCTGCAAGACTTTTCTGTGTTCCTCAACTCTGTGCATGCGTAATTTTTGTAAGTCTGAAAACAAAATGGTTTCTTGCTTAAGATACTCATTTATTAAGTGATACCAAAACATGAGTGGCCTATAAAGAAAAAGCTTGAAGTTAAAGGGAAAATAATGACCTATTGAGTGGTTAACTACATGTCTATTTGTCATGAATATCAAGGAGCTAATCATCTTAGATACAAAATCCAAGCATGTTTAATGTATTTTCTCTCTATAAGCACACTACCAAAATACTATAAGAAAGCCTTGTTAGATTATAAAACATACTTTTGTTTATTACAGGTTTTTCACTAAAGTTCAACACTTAGAAAATATTTAGATAAACTCTAAATACATGACAACATGTTCAAGATCAACCATACAATTCCAAAAATGTAAGTAAAGGAAACACATCATGTGATTTTGATAGTGCATGATTCAGTCATTGTGCCACATTTTACACAGTAGCATATTTTGCTAAATTGATAAAGCTATTATGCAATTGCAAAAAAAATCAGAATCACCATGTACTTTACACTTGTAGTATGACTTTCAGTGTATAGTAAAACAAATAATGAGGAGTATTTGTCTATAGAATAGTATATAAAAACCAGCTGAGGAAAAAAACACACTTCCAAGCAGCAAACTATGCATCTACTGTTATTAAATATTTGACAAGGACCAGAACTGTGTTGGTTACTCTACCAACCACAGGCCCTTTATCTTGCTTAAAATTCATAATCTAGAATAAACTCTTGATGAATCTATTTGATAAGAGCTAGAATATTAACTATCATATTAAATACAAGCATCAACTTTAAAATATCACTTAATTTCAAATAATAAAATACAAAAACAATAATTAAGGAAATCCACTATAAATGTTTTATGTTAACCAATAAAGTTATGCGTTTTTCAAAACCTAAGTGGTGATAGCTGCTGGTAGTATTTATTCGTTCATTATCAAACTAAATCAATATTTATTAATGTCAGACAATCTTCCAAGCCCTGGAGATATAAGCATGAACAAGACAAATCCTGCCCTAGCTGATATGGCTCAGTGCATTGAGTGTCACCCTGCAAACCGAAAGGTCTCTGGTTCGATTACCAATCCGAGCACATGCCTGGGTTGCCAAGTCCCTGGTTGGGGGCATTCGAGAGGCAACTGATTGATGTTTCTCTCACACACTGATGTTTCTCTCCATCTGTTTCTCCCTCCCTAGAAATGAATAAAATCCTTAAAAAAAAAAAAGACAAATGCCTGACTTATGGAGGTAACATTTTACTATGGGAGACAACAAATAAATATAAAGTATAATTGTATGTGGTGATAAATGCTACAGGTGAAAATAAAACTGATGAGGGAAAAATACACATGAGGTAGAGGAGGAAATATTTTGAATCCGATTAAGGCCAGTGTGTCTCGGGAGGGGACACTTAGAGCTCTGACTGAAGGGAAGGAGGGTGACACATGAATGTCCAAGGGAAGGACAATATAGACAGGGGGCTCTTGATACAAAAGGCCTGAGACATGCATGTTCGAAAGCAAGTAGAGGGATTGGAAGGAGAAAGGAAGGATGTCATAGGACATGAGACACAGGGGCAGCCTGAGGCCAGGGCCCTGTGCGCCACAGTAAGAATATCTGGCTGCCACTTGTTGTACAATGGAAAGCTACTAGAAATGTTCACTTACAGTAGAGTGGGGAGACAATGGGATCGCTCTGACTGTTGAGAAGATGAGAGACTACAGAGAGTCAAGGGCAGAAGAGGAGAGACCAGCCACCTTGTGGACTGGAGGTGACAGTCGTGGAGCCCTTGCTGATGGGCTGCATATGGGATGGAAGTGAACGGGAAAAGTCAAGCCCGACCCCAGTTATAATCCAAGCAATTGGATGAACACTGATGCCACTTACAAAGGTTAAGAAGACAGGGGAAGAAACACGCAGAGAAGAGAAATCAAGAATTCAGTTGTGAGCATATTAATTTGAGATGCCCATTAGGCATTCAAGGGGAAATGTTATCTATAAGGTTAAATATATAGGTCTGGAGCAAATATTAATTGTGTAGGCAGGACTTGATGCTGTCAGACTAGATGAAATAACTGGGAGTAAGTGTGCATAAAGAGAAAAGCAGCCTGACAATTGAACCCTGCAGAATTCCTACATTCGGAAATGGGGAAGAGAAGATGACTCCAGCCAAGGAGACCAGAAGAGTCACCACCCCTGCAGGAGCAGTCAGAAAGTATTTTAAGAAAGAGTAAGACAACTGCAACTACATCAAACGCTACCAACAATCTGAGAAAGATGCGATTAACTTCATACTATTTGGTGACTTTGAAAGTAGAGTAGTTTAGATTTCTTTTGGTTACAACTAACAGAAACTAACCTGAGCCCAACCAAAACCTTTTATTTATTCTATTTTCTGTATTAGACAGGGACAAATGTCTGCCTTGCAACCAGCGCAGTGACAAAGTTGCCCATCACGGTGAAGAAAGGTGGCCACAGCTCCCAAGTATGAAGATGTTCAATAGTCAACAGTTCAACTGCACATAGAGACCAACTGCAAGGTTAACAGCCAAAGCTTTAGGGAAGATACTGTAAGCATTCAGTACCAGATCAGGTGTTTCCCTTGCTGTTTCTGTGACTCGCATAGTGCAGGGGGCCATGTCTAATATTACTGACTTCTTGCAGGACCTGCTCATATGCAAATATGCTGAGAATCCTAGCTATCAGCAAACCCTGCCCTCATTCTGGCCATTGTTCTAAAAGCCGTGCTAAGGACAGTGCATGCATTATCTCAGTAATCACAATCACCTTAACTGGTCATATACAGGTAATGTACAATGGGAAAACCAAGACTTATGAATGTTAAATAACTCATCACACAGCCTGTTATGTGGCAGAGTTGAGGTTTTTCTGACACCTATTTAACTTAGCTAAGCTATTTTGGCTATGTACAACTATTAAGTGCTTTTTGATAGCCACCACCCATAGTTAGAAGTGAAGGGACTGGATTTTTTTCCCTGGACACCACAAGCAGGTAAGAAAACAAGTCTTAGGACACACTGTGACTCTGCTTAGAACATTAATTAGTTACCAGATGCAAAAAAAGCAAATAAACAAAAGAGAATTTTTTATTCCTGTTTATAGAGGTCCCAGGTTTTTATACTTTCAAGGGCTTTGCTCATACATTTCATGCAGTAAGCTAAAAATAAAAAATAAAAGGATTCAGTTATTCTTAAGTGAATTATCAAGTAACCATAATCCTCCCAATTATCAGTGGACCATTTTAGGATTCATGCTCCCATTGTCATTCCCAGCAGAGATGGGACCATACACGGGCCATCCAGATTCCTACTCTCCCACTGTTCCACTGCCCCCACTGGTGATGAAGTTTCTGATGTAAAAGTGCATTTGACTGCATCTTTGATAACAGAGAACACATCATAAGCTGCATGCAAACCCACCATAATGGAATCATGCTATTCAGTCAGCCATGGACTTTATTAAACCATGTGTATCCGGAAGAAGGATGACATAGTATAAAGAATGCTACATCCAATACATCACATCACAGAGAAATAAAGGAAGCTGAAATTGGCCACTGGGAAAAAACTAGAAACCAAAGACTTGCTGCCAGCCTCTATAGTCAAAGACAAATCCTTTTGCCAAGTTTTTCACTTGAGTTTTTTCACTTGAGCCAAGAGATCATTTTACATTTCAAATAAAGCAGTTCAGGCACTGATGCCCATTCTCCCAACCCCCACCAAAAAAAATGGAAAGAAAAAATTAGTGTGGCCAGTTGTTGAAATACCTGAATAACTGGTAGGACAACCACGACCAAATATTTGTCAGATGCCCTGAGTAAAACAACAACGACATGAACACCACAGATTTCTTATTAGGTGCTTTGGGGAATAAAAGTAAACAATCACTGGAAGTGTCCCCAGGAAAAAAAGAATAAGAAATACATGTAGATAAAGGGTGTGAATAACAGGTAAAACTTTATCTAAAGTCTACAGCTGAAGGTCCTGTTAACAGTGAGCATGAGAAGGCCCAACTGGGTTATCAGTTCAATATATTAATTCAGTTTGTTTCTTTCTTTTTTTTTTTTTTTAAGATTTTATTTCATTATTCTTAGAAAGAGGGGAAGGGAGAGAGGCAGAGAGGAAGAGAGACATCAATGTATGGTTGCTTTTCACCTGCCTCCAGCCACAGACCCGACTGGAGACCTGGTTTGCAACCCTGTTATGTGCCCTGGCTGGGGAATCGAACCCGCAACCCCTGGGCTCGCAGGCTGGCGCCTTATCCACTGTGCCACCAGCCAGGGCTGTTTCCATTTTTTTTTTAAGATTTTATTTATTATTTTTCAGAGAGAGGGGAAGGGAGAGAGGGAGAGAAACATCAATGTATGGTTGCCTTTCACCTGCCTCCAGCTACAGACCTGGCTTGCAATCTGGTTATGTTGCCCTGGCTGGGAATTGAACCAGTGACCTTTGGGTTCGCAGGTCAGCACCTTATCCAGTGCCACCAGCCAGGGCTGTGTTTCTATTTTTTAAAATAACATTTTTATTCAATGTGTTGGGGTGACACTGGTAAATAAAATGTATCAGTTTCAGGTATACAATTCTGTAATACATCATTTGTATATTGAATTGTGTGTTTATCACCCTGAGCCAAGTCTCTTCCTGTCACTGTTTCTACCTTTCCCTCTGGAAATCAACACACTGTTAATCTGTGCTATGAGGGATTTTTCTTCGTTTTCCTTTGCTTAATCTCATCACCTTTTTCAGTCAGCCCTGCTATGTTTCTGTTTTAAATATTCAAGACAGATGCCCGGGCTCGTGGCTCAGTGAATATGGTGCTGGCCTGCAAACTCAAAGGTCACTGGTTTGATTCCCCAGCCAGGGCAACATGGCTAGGTTGCAGGCCAGGTCTCCAGCCAGGTCTGTGGCTGGAGGCAGGTAAAAGGCAACCATGTATTGATGTTTCTCTCCCTCTCTTCTTCTCTTCCTTCCCCTCTCTCAGGAAAGTAATAAGTAAAATCATTTAAAAAATAATAAATAAATAAACAATATTCAAGACAGAAAGGGCAAGTTCAGGACAAAGTCCCAGCACAGAGGACCCAAGAAACACGCTGGAGTCTGGCTATCACAGGTGGGAACAGACCTCAGCCCATTACTCTGCAGCCCTGGGTGACTGACATGAGAAAACCACTCAGCTCAAGCTGCCAGCGTTTCTCTTCTGCAGCCTCATCCACCTGCCCTGGCGGTGAGGGCATGTGGAGCAGCTTACTGATCCTGAATGCTCTAAGCTCAAGTCTAACAAGGGACTAGCTCCCCTGGAACCATCACTCACTTACTTCTAGGATAACGGGAATGAGGATAGAAGACTTTAGGACCAAACAAACCTGAATTAAAATCCCAATTCCACTATGAGCCGTAGTACCTTGGGCAGATTCCTCAACCTCTCCGCCTTCTTTATCTGCGGACGGTCTCATCATACACCCTGCAGGACTGTGAGCAAGAATGGATGAAGTCATAAAAGCATGTGAAGTATCTAGCATATTAGACAGTCAGAAAACATGGTTTCTAATAGAATCTTTGGCTCCCTGCCCACACATGGTAGCAGGCCAGACAACCTGCCTCAGAGGAATGAACTCTATCCAAATCACCTTTGATCTACAATCAGCCAACTTACAAAAGCCAAAAATAAAAATGCCTTCTATCCCTGCTCTGTCCCTCTTCCCTTGCTGGTAGGGGAGCCACCTGAGAGAGAACTCCAGTTTGTTCATAGGCAAAGGAGAAAAAGGTGAAAAGCAAAGGCTCCCTGAACATAGAAGTGCTGGGCCTTGGAATCTGGTGGCCTCCTGCCCAGAGTATTTTATCTGCAGTGGAATATACTCTCAGAGTATTTTCATTCAGCTGCATTAGACGGCTTCAGACCCCAGAAGTTAGTGAGTCAAGTATCCTCTCTAGAAAATGTAGATTCCTTTCTTCAGGTAGGATTTATGCACACATAATGGCTCACCCATAAACTTAAGAGTAGTTGTTCAATCAAACTGCCCTCCTCATATGGTACCTAAGGGAGAACCAGAGATAAAGAAAATGCTGGGGTGCTGCAGAGTACACTGAATGGGGAAGGAAGGGCAGTGTGAGAGAAGGTCAGTCTGAGGTGCTGAGACTCTGACAGAAGGAGGAAGCAAAACGAGTTTATTTTAAAACCTGCCCACAAGATGGCCACCAGGTGTCCAGGACGTTCTGTCTTTCCTCTCCTATGCCTCATTTCTCCCTTCTCTCACGAGCCAGAGCACGATCTTCTATCATCAGGACCACATAGAAGTTTTACATGGGTAAAGGGGATTTTTGTGAGCCAGCTAAAACACTTACTTAACAATTCTTTGTAAAAGAAAACAAGTTTTAAGTTTCATAGAACTCACTTATATAATTCCCTGAAAATCAGAAACTATATCTGTCTCATTTAAGACAGATAATATATTTCATTAAACTAGTAGATGAGAGAATGTGTGATTGAATGGATGAATGCATGCATGCATGAAGTAAAGGGAAGGCCTTCCTGACAAACCAGTATAAGGAACAGCCTAATCAATCTATTTCCTGATCTCCATTCAGTTTTCTCTAAGCACATATATCTAACCATACAATACACATTTATTTGTTAATTATTTGTCTTCCCTATTACAGCATCAACTGCATGAGCATGCATCCTGTTACTTAAATTGCTAATGTCCTCGCCTAAATCAGTCTGGCAAATCACAGCTACTCAGCTACCTGTGGAATGAGTGAAGGGGGCTGAACTGAACTTGTCTTCATAGACAAGTTGAGGTTAAACACTTGGCCTTTGAGGGCAACACTCTGAGTTCCCCTCACTGTCTCCACTCTTTGGTTCACACCACAAGTACCTGCCCCGGCTTGGGATCGATCCTTCCTTTTAAATAATGCCCCAGTGATCACATGAAAACACAGGAGCTTATTTGCAATACTGGTGATTGTCCTTGGCACAACTTCTCCCCAGGAATTTATTTTTGAAAAATGACAATCCTCCAAAGAGATTTTACACCTGCACCTAAAGTAGAATATTCCATATGCATAATGGCTTCCCCTGCTTTATTTCAGGGCCTTAACAGCTTTATCTGCGCTCTTCAAAAGACCTTGAAGCCAAATCATGTAAACAAAACTGTAAGATCATCCCAGTTTTTAGATTTCTTTTTAAGTAGGAAAAAAAACAGTATTATTTTTAAAATTGAGGGGAGGCTCACTATAACATATTTCATATTTAATATCGGAAAGTCACCTTCTTTGGACTGTCTGCTTCCACTATTAGAGAAGCCTCCATTCAAAAAACAGCATAATATCATTCCTTTCTAATTAGTTATAATCTTTTTAATTATGAAAAAGGTCGTGGCTATTAAACCAATAGCAAAAGACAGGTAAAATCTATCTCCTTAGCCCAATGCCTTCATTGCTTACATTAACTTTGTAATGGTTTATAAAAGAGTAAACCATTTTCTCCCTTGAATAGACTCACACATTATGTGTTTGATAATTCTCAAAATAAACCAGGCCATCAATAGTCAAAGCCCATCTGCTTTGTAAACCATGTTTAAAAGCCCGGCAGTAATGACTCCCTTTATATTCAGTCAACCAGCTTCCTCATGCAGATAAATGGGTGAAATAAGCTCCATTTTATAATCCTGATCTCATAATAAGAATTCAAAGATAGAAAGGGGAATGTAGTAACTCATTTATTACTAATAATTATAAAGTTGCATGACTTTGTAACAAATCAAGGCTTAAAAAGGGACTTGTAATTCTTTTGCAATTGGAGACAACGCTTAGGAAATAATATTTAAAATAATGAACTCTAACATACTTAGTCTAATATCTTTTTTTAAAACAACGTATAATTAATATTTTTCATGTACAATTTGAATGAGTAAACTGCTCTTTAAATTGCACCAAAAATGTTAAAGGGTACTTATGGGTTTTTAGAAAATTTTCCTACAGAATTCAGCACTAGTCAAATCAACTCCTCATTCCTAGAAACTAAAGGGCAAGAGGGGAAAGGCAAGAAGTTGTTTTGGAAAATGAACACTTCACTCAGAATACACACGAATAAACATAGCACATCTATGTTTATTCAAAGCAAGTATACTTCTTTCTGCTGTGAATGAGTGCTATTCCTGAAAATAATCATGATTATAAGACAAACACCTACACATGAACTACTATGTGTATCAAAGGTTAGAAAGGTACAGAAGGTCTAGTATAGAAAAGGTGGCTACACTTTTCTGGAGAATGAAATCCAGACTAAATTGCATAGGCAATGTCTAGCTCAGAGGGGTACACAAAGATATTCTTCTAATGTAAGGCAAGATGGATGAGAACAGTGCTCCTAAGAACAAAAACTGCAAGGCAGGAAATCAAACCAGGTTCCTCAGACTTGCTGCAACACAGTATGTTGCGGTTTCATGGAGTTTAAACTTAAACTCATTCTGCTCAAATGCCATCTGAGGTGTTGTCCAGAGTTGACATAGAGACTTTTTCTAGAGCCGTAACTCCAGAAAATAAGATCACATTTTAGCTACTGTCATGCTAAGATTTGCATGTATTACAAATACTTTTTTCATCCATTAATTATACCTAAGTGTTTAACCATTTATAATTTACCAAGTACTTTTTAAAAAATTACCTCCTGCACTTTGAAGTAGGTATTTTTATTCTCTCCTTATAAATAAGACAATGGAAGCTTAAATAATTTAAATGACATTTCTAAGGTCACTTGATGAATATTTGGGCTCAAATTTAGATGGTTTGATTCCAGGGCCAACAGACTTTCCACTACATCAGTTTCCCAGTGAATTATTTTCTCCCCAGTTTTCACTTCCAAGTGTAAGCTCCTGGTTTCTAGCCATTAGGGCTCTTGAAATGTCCTTGCTTTCTCTTCTTCCAATCCTAACTTGATGCTACTGAAATAATTTGATTTTGGAAATCTGCAATCCATGTTCTTCCTTTTTTTCTAAATCTCTTGCTCTGCCTCCTTTATATAAACAAAAATTTGGGGCTTCAGGATCCTACCTGACTTTCAGAACCAAATGTTGAATGCTAAATGAGCCTAAAGATCATTTCCTATTTGCTCTGGTCACAAAGTGACTTCTTATAACAGAGAGACAAAGAGAAACAAAAAATAAGTTAACATATAGTGGATAATCAAGCAAAACACATGGCAAAGAAAATGTAACAACCATTCCTTTGCCTTTTGTCTTCAAACCTCTTTGGAGCATTCTACATCCTTACTTTTGTTCATATTTGGATAATGTTCCTTCCCCCTACCACCACACAAATCAGTAAAGCATTCAAAGTTCTTCAGAGAACTGAAGGTAAGATGACATGATCTCAAAAACCACAAAAGAATAATAACCATTTTAGCTACTTCTAGAGAACAGAGGGGCTGTAAGAACAGCCAAAATAATTTTAACATAAATCTAAAATTAAATAGCTTGACACCATTTTGTAGTACAAAAACATACGCCTATTTTTAAATATAGATATATGGTATCATTTAAAGGAATGAATTTATCTCTAATGCAATATTTTAAAGAGAATATTTATTTTATAAGTTGAAAAGTAGAACTAAATCACATTAATTAGAATATTTTGTCACCACTGGGCAATAGTCACAAGTAAATTCAACTGGTAATGTGCTAATAATATTCCTGCCAAGGTAACTTGGTCATAACACATCATTATAACTCTACAGAAAACATCCTTACAACTCTACAAAGAATATATATATATATATATATATATATATGGAAAATTTCACTCCTACATCCAAACATTAGAGCCAAACATTAAAGTCTTTAAGGGTTCCTGAAAATATGTAGGACCCCAATTTATCTATGAATTAATCCAACTGTCTCTTTGTAAATGCTGGCTCTGACCTTAAAAGAAGGTATATTCTATCTGTCATCTAAACATATCCAAAGTACACCTGAACGCAGCACAATTCTCTAAGTTCGATAGCTAGTCTTTCCCATAGACCTGGGGTCCCCAATCCCCAGGCCACAGAGCAGTATCAGTCTGTGGCCTGTTAGGAACTGGGCCTCACAGCAGGAGGAAAGCAGTGTACAAGGTAACAAAGCTTCGCCCATAGTTATAGCTGCTCTGCAGTGCTCTCATTACCTCCTGAGCTTCACCTGTCAAATCAAGCAATAGCGTTAGATTCTCACAGAAGAACAAACCCTATTGTGAACTGCACATGCTAGGGATCTGGGTTGCACACTCCTTATGAGAGTTGAATGCCTGATGATTTGAGGTGGAGCTGAGGCGGTGATGATAGGGCTGGGGAGTGGTTGCGAATACAGATTATCATTAGAACAGAGATTTGACTACAGAGACCATACTAACTCAACTGCTTGCAAACTCCTGTCAAAACCTTATCAGTGATTTTCAATCAAGACAGTGGCTTAGGCAGACATACTTTGCCCCCTCCTGCAACCATAGAAAGAATTACAACCAGATCTCAAAACTAATAACACCAGAACTGTCAGAAAATCAAGCTGTATAGAAGTCCAACAACCAAGGACTTAAAGAAAATACATTCATCCAGAAGGGTAGGAGGGGCAGAGTTGTGGACGCAGGCAGAGAGGCAGCGTGGTGCAGCAGTGGTATGGACAGGAAATGCACCTTAGGAGCGAGCAATCCGGGCCCCAAACTAGACCACAGAGCTCAAGGTTCCAGCACCGAAAAGAGAGAGACCCTCGTTGCCAATGACTGTAAAAACCAGCGACGACTGAAGCAGCAGAGGAAACTGCCATTATTTTGGTAGATTAAAAAACCAGCACAGCCCTGGCTGGTGGCACAGTGGATAAGGCACCAGCCTGCGAACCCAAAGGTCGCTGGTTCAATTCCCAGCCAGGGCACACAACCAGGTTGCAAGCCAGGTCTCCAGCCAGGTCTGTAGCTGGAGGCAGATGAAAGGCAACCATACACTGATGTTTCTCTCCCTCTCTGCCTCTCTCCTTTCCGCCTCTCTTCTTTCCCCTCTCTCTAAAAATAATAAATATTAAAAAAAAAAAAAAGAAAGAAAGAAAGAAAAGAAAAAGCAATTTAGGCCTGGCTGGTGTGGCTCAGTGGGCTGAGTGCTGGCCTTTGAACCAAAGGATGCCAGTTTGATTCCCAGTCAGGGCACATGCCTGGGTTGCAGGCCAGATCTCCAGTGGGGGTGTGTGGGAGGCAACTATACATTAATGTTTCTCTCTTTCTCCCTCCCTTCCCCTCTCTCTAAAAATAAGTAAAATACATTTTTTAAAAGAAACAATTTAACTAAAATTCCAAGACTTTATCAGGGTAAAAAAAAAAAAAAGTCAGGGAAATAACGGAATTAGAGAAGCACAGTTAACAGACCATGTGAATAAATGTAGCAAAGACCTGCTGGATTTATCTCTTTAAACTGTGCGTACTGTAGGATACATACCCTTGAATTAAGTCTAGGTCTGATCTTTAAGCCACAGGCTCAAATTATTTTATCAGATGTTTCCTCAACTTGCAGTATCTTTTAACAAACTGATAAAATATGGTAGTATTTTCAGATATTCAACTATTTTCTTTATTTTTCTGGGACTGAAGTCATTAAGTCTAACTATAAAAAATATATACAAAAGCGCTACCAACATAGTTATGAGAATATCAGTAATTCAGGAGGTACTTAGTAATATAAAAATTAAGATACATGACGCAAGGGATGTGGGGGCCAAAACACATGCTCCATTGTATACGGAAGGATGGGAGTTTCACGAGGGTGGACAACTATGCTTGTCTTATTCCCTTTGCAATTGTCTCTAGCCTCCAATACAATGACATAGGCACTGGATTAACATTTGCTGAATCAGCAAATAAGTTTTCAAAAATGCTGCAAATGAGGAAATCAAAAATGGTCATGGTTGTTTTAGTATCTGCATCTTGCCATGTGCTCTATCTCTATGCTACTTTATGGTAATGGAAGGAAGTCCCAAATTCCACTCACCTGCCTACTCTCCAGATTACCTAATACAACAAACCCTTTGCTAGTCCTGTATTTTATTGACCAGAGCTATCTATTAACTTCTATACACCTGAGATCCAATGGTAATTGTTAATTATAGCTTATAAGACCTTAAAGTACTTTCTATCAACAAAGGTTGTCTTGTGTGCATACTCTTGAATGATTTAATTATATTTAAAAATGTATTAACTTTATATTATCCAAAAATTACTATTATTGAATCATGTTGAATGATGATGTTCATTACATATTAATCTTTGTAAAAGTTCATACGACAGGATAATGTGATTGACAGAACAAAACAAGGCAATTGAGGGTATATTGCTATTATTTCTGACCAAAAAAAGAAAAAAAGAAAAAGGATTAGCCTTGAATACTAATTTGGATGTTCATCAGTCAATTACTGAAATATCAGGTAATAAACACATTTTATAAATAAAAAATTAAGTGATTAATTTCTTAGCTATACTGTATATTAGCACCATATAGCACTTTGGCAGCTATTCAGGGTGCATGTGATCAATTGGAAAAATTTTAGTAAAACAAACAACATACCACCAAAGTGTTATATTTTGAAATAATTTATTCTTGTATGTAAATTTATTCTTGTATGTAAATACATAAACATGTTTTTTTGTTTTGTTTTTTTTTTCAGTTGTTCAAAAAAAAAAAAAAAGTCTCCATTTGCTGCAATAATAGACTGGATTTGACTTCAGAATCTTGAGCACACTTTTCTTGATCCATGGACATCATCATGTTTTCAACCTGAGCTTTAAGAGCCTTTTTATTGGAATGAGGTTTTTTATTAACTTCTCTCTCACAAATGCTCCATATACAATAGTCTAAAGGATTTGCTTCTGATGAACTGGGAGGATAGATTTCCTTTGACAAGAATTCAGGAACACTGACACTGAGACATTCTTGCACCTTCTTGGAGTTATGTGCTAGTGAACCATCTTGTTAGAAGATAAAATGACGTCCATTTGGGACTTGCTTCAACCATGATACAACTACTTCTCTCAAAATGTCAAGGTAAACATGCTGGATCTTCATTGATGATCTTCTGGATTCTGTGTACAATATCTGGACTTGTGCGATCCTTAAGTACCTTATACGTTTTCCTTGTTAATGTGGCGACATTACGATCAGCATCATACACCTTCTTCACATTGTAAAGTGTATGTAAAGGGATGTTATTTCCTTAGCAATTTCCTTAGCAGTTTCTGCACACAGTCCAAAAACTATGGTTGCTCTAACATTGTATTCCTTTGACATGATGGTTGCTCTCAGAATTTAAAATTTATATCTGAAAAAATGATGTTAAATCATAACCTTAGAAACATAGTTTTTCAAAATTAATAAGCACATGAAATAAGGAGATGCAAAGTTATTGCCAATTGATCTCATGCACTTTGTACATGAAAAAAATTCTCAATTTTCCATCATCAAATGTTTTTCCCATTTATTTCCTAACACATTTATTGGGACATGAAATTACAAAGACATAAGTCAGTAAGAAAAGTACTATAGAATGAATATGAAAAATATTGCAGTGGGTTTTGAGCTTTAGATTTGATTTTGAGGTTTAGGTGCCAGTGTCTAATAAAGTCTGGGTCATGGAAGACACTCAGCTCCAACAACCCTCACTTTATTTCCACTTGCCATGGACTGGCCTCCTACACCCAGAGCCTAATGTTGTCCTGAGAACTCCTGCATCTATAACATCTTAGAAGCCAATCTGGCCAGTCTTCCATCTTCCTAGTTTTCTCAGACCTTCATTCTTACTACACTTTCTCCTTAATCCAATAAAAACTTTACTCACAATCTATAAACTCCTTCCCAACACTATTCTCTACTTCTCTATTGGTGAAGGTAGAAAATAATAAAGAAGGCAAGTAAATAAAAACTTGAACTGTGTGCCATATGGAAAACAGAGTGTTACAAAAATAGGTAGGCCTATTTACATTGCGTGGTCAGAGGAAAACTCTCTGAGGAGTGACATTTAAGATAAAACATAATAGAGAAGGAGCCAACTGTGGGAAGAATAGGGTATTCCAAACAGAGCGAACGGCATGTACAAAGGCTTATGGAAAAGGAAGGTCCTGGTCTCATTTAGGCACAGTAAGGTGGCCAGTGTGGCTGGAACACAGTGGTCAAAAGCCAGAGAGGGTGGCAGAGGCCACATCCCGCAAGGCTTTCTGAGCTGTGATAAGGAGTTGGGAACTTTCATGAACTGCAATGGGTCTTCATCAAAATGTTTTAAGCAGGAGTGTAACATGATCAAATTTGTGTTGTTAAAGTTGACCATGCCTGAGGCATGCATAAGTGGTATAGAGGCAGAATGAATGTGAGAAGTTTCTGACACTCAGTCTATAATACAGAGGGGCTGGCACATGGTAAAAGTCCCAAAACAAATGGCAGAATTAATGAATAAATGAGCCAACAACTTTCAAAGCTAAAAGTGGAGACACAAATTAGTTTTGGACTGATTAGACTGGCAATGTGTTTTAAGACTACAGAGAATTTATGTAGGGAAAACATTAGTCATAGACGCTGAATAGCTGGTCCACTAACAAACATTCCATAGATGACTATGGGTTCTGAAAATTTAGAGTCAAGTTTTACTGGTTTTCAATATTCCAAAACACTATAATAAAATAAGAATCTTACTTATGCAAAAAGGATTAAATCACTGTGTAAACTGTTCCTCAAGTTTAATAAGAGTCTTTATTTATTTTGTATCTGGCCAACTGTGTGTATGTGCTATGTGTGTGTGTATTATGAACTACATGTGTTTAGAGATGCTAAGATTGATGGTCAATAAAAATTAAATTAAATTAAAAAAAAAAAAAGCTGAAGTTGTTAAAAGCTGGGAAGTGAGCCAGTCTGCAATCACTAAAGGAACTGCTTCAGCTGAGTTCCTTGTTGCCATTTTGATAATGATGTCTTCCTCAAAGGATGCCACTTTGCATAGTTCAGTTCCCTCTGATGCAAAAGATGTCACTTCTCAAATCAGGCTGACTAGTTTTTTTTTAAAGTGTCCACAGAATTAAAATCAACCTATTCAATTGATTACGAAAACAATAAAATTAATAGCGGCCCTTATGCTGTAAAAAAGTCTATTAAGTCCTGGCTGGTGGCACAGTGGATAAGGTGCTGACCTGCAAACCCAAAGGTTGCTGGTTTGATTCCCAGCCAGGGCACATAAGCAGGTTGCAAGCCTACAGCCAGGTCTGTGGTTGGAGGCAGGTGAAAAGCAACCATACATAGATGTCTTTCTCCCTCTCCGCCTCTCTCCTTTCCCCTCTCTCTAAAAAGTAATAAATAAAATCTTTAAAAAAAAAGTCTATTAAATATACAGTGGTACTTTTGAGAGATTTAGCTCTGAATGTAATGTTCACTGTTTTTTTCATTTCCTTTTTATGGAATGACATAAGATGGGAAAGAGGGTGAAAAATTCATCAATTCTTAGTAGGAATTGCTCAGAAGAAACAAAGAAGAGAAAGGAGTTTTTTGGAGTAAAGTAGAGCTTTTTAAAAGCACGTATTACTTTAAAAAGCAACATGAATAGACTAACATATTAATTCATATTCTCTTGCTTTACAAAGAGTTTCAAGGAACAATGAAACTCTATACATGGTAATATCAATTTATTATTTTTGGTTCCGATAGAAACATGTAATCAACTTACTGGGGTCAATCATACTTGCACAAGCGCAAGGCAAATACACTTAAGAAGAATTATGTCATTTTATATCTCTAGTAAAACAACCACTAAGTAATATGAACTCTGAGGTATCAGAAGTAATAGCCAAAAGGACCCACAAAACACTGTGGAATGTTCTCTGGATTTACTACCTGCCAGTACTATTATGAAAACAAAAGCAAAAACATTTTAGAATCCCACATTTGGCATCTGCCATGTGGAAATAAACACCATGAATTTTAGAAAGATAAGGTCTGAGAAAAGACTAGACCAAATTTGGAAGGAAGGGAGGTAAAGTGGGAGGGAGAGGAAGAAAGGAGAGAATGAATGATTTACACATAATGAAAATTGCTTTGTTCAATAAACCTCAGTATTTAAAAAATGAATAGCAATCTCCTATAAGGTATACATATTACTTTTTAAAAGATTTTATTTATTATTTTTAGAGGGAGGGGAAGGGATAGAGGCAGAGAAATGTATGGTTGCCTTTCACCTACCTCCAGCTACAGACCTAGCTGGAGATCTGCCTTAGAACCTGGTTATGGGCCCTGGCTAGGAATTGAACCAGAGACCTTTGGGTTTGCAGGCTGGTGCCTATCCACGGAGCCACCAGCCAGGCATACATTACATTTTAACAAAGCTATTAGTTATACAGAACTTGTGATCTCAAGAGAAAGAATTAGGTATAAGGCTAAAAACAATCAGCAAATAAATTTGTTAGCACTCTACTATGTGCTAAGCACAATGCTAAGATCTGTAAGAAAAAAAAAAACTAAATTTTAATTCATTTGACAAGAATTTATTGTTTATTTCTATTGTGCCATATACCAAGATAAACATCAGGGGACGTAAACTACATAAAATGCCACTACAGCAAAACAGAAATTGTTTGAGATATAATTTATGGGCAACACATGCTACTGAACTGGCATTACAAGATGAAAAATGGGCCAAAGGAACAGTACAGATATGTGTGCTAACAGTTTTCAGAAGAGAGAGATCATTTAGGATTCGTTGGTAAGAGTTGTTTTCACCAAGGAGATGGAAACTGACGAGCTTGAATAGTGACTAGAGACACAGGGAAAAGTGAATGCAGTTGACAAAGGTGACAGGACAGAAATTTACAAAGTCAGCTGAGCTCCCAAAAAACCTGAGAGTTTAATTTTGAGAGAAGAGAAGATAATGATAGAGAGGTAGGCTGAGCTTAGAGAGGGAAATGCCCCTTTATTGAATACTTTAAAGTGATCAATTGGAACTACAGAGAGGTGGAGAATACGCAACACAGTGAGAGTTGTGAATTTCAAGTCAATCAATTTTTTAATGTTGATGATGATGATGCAAATTATCATAACTGTTAATTGCAAAATATTGGAAATATTTAAATATCCAACCATGTAGATAATGGATGTTGGAAATCTATATAATGCTGATGAGCCACTATGACTTAAAATGTGTACTTTCTAAATATATGTTACAGTAATCAATGACATAATAACAGGTTTGTAGTGTATTGTGTAAAAAGGCAAATCCCCAGTTTACCTTATCAATCTATAATTAAAAAAAGGACTGGAATAATGTACTTCAAAATGTTAACAGTGTCATCTCTGAGTGTTAGAATTATGAATGATTTAAATTTTCTTCCTTTCATTATTTCTCAAAATGAACATTTAAAAATTATTTTTAAGATAATTTTATTAGAATTTTTTTATGTAAAAAACAGAATTTTATCAGAATCCACTCATTGCAGATATAGAATTAGCAAGATAATTCATGATCTTTTTTCAGATAGAGCCATGTATAAAGTAAAAGATATGCACACAGTATGCTACTTTTAAGTAGTAATTTATAACATTTGCTGGAAGTAAAATGAGCTTTCAGTGAACAGCTTATCCACAGTATATGGAAATTTTCAATGAATTTCTTTTTTATCTCCTTTATTTTCAAGTCTGCATGAAAGTAACAACATTAAAACTAGCCTATTTCTATTATTGTTTTTCTGTTTATAAATTTCTCTCAGATAACACTGGCTTCCATGTGTAGTCCCTGATCTTCCTTCTTTTCTTTTCCTTTGATATTTGTTTCTCCTTGAAGGTGCTTCCAGGAAGGGCTTTTCCTCTCACAATATGAAGTTAACCATCATTGCTCACTTCCTCATTCTTAAAAACTCTCCTTGAATATAGTTAACTAATGTCACTACAAAAATCAACTCCAAGTGATTTTCACTTCTTCTAGTTTTCACTAGGGTAGGCGGGGGGCAGGGGGTAATACTCTTACTTCAGACTTCCTCCATATTTTATGAAACTGTCAATAAACCCCCAGGTGGTTATTTCACTGTAAGATGGGCAAAAGCACGTATCTTCAGCTGCAGCCCTTCCTCATGCATTCATGGACACCAAAATCAGAACCTACAGCTCATTGCTGCACACAGTTGCATCTTGTTTTGAGTTTTTGTTTGCAAACTGTCAGTAAGATCAGAATAAATTGCATGATATGCAGTCCAATATATATATATTCTTGAGCACATCTCAATGCATCCACTAAAAAATATTCATAGCTGCAGGTGTACAAAAAAAAGGCAGAATTATGGCTTGATTTGCCTTGATAAGCATGGCAATTTTCTGTACACTTTCATAAAGTGTTAATCAATTTCGGCTCAAAATAGATTGAAACACCCAACAGATTGCTGCCATAGTCCACAAATGTTTGTCATTCCTAGGCTGTGGCAATAATGTGAATTCTGAGAAAGAAAACTACAACTGCACTCACTGCACCTTTAACAAATCCTTTTCATTTGCCTTAATAACCCCTGAAGAAATGCTAAGAGTTATTTTGAATTCATTTGTTTGAAATTTCCACTTTTTTCTTGCTGTATCTAAGTATTGCTTATGTAATATCTGTTTTAAGTATGATTATGGATGGATTATATTTAGAACTCAGTGTAATGATATTTAAGAATCAGCTGTCACATCCACATTAATGTTCTTCTAAAGTATAATTACAAACATCACGTACAACTTGGAGTTGAATCATCACAAACTTCTGCAATAAATTACTTTGTCTATATCTTCAGCCATTAAATGTAGTACAAGTCTTTGAAAATGTTTTGTCAATATTCTAGTCTTTGCATTAAGGTTATTTCACAAACACTTAGAGGTGCTCATATTCCTCTCAATGAACCTTTTCCAGCAGTAGCAATGATCCTGCTTTATGAATTATTCAGCTTCCCAGAATGTTTGGCTAAATACAAGTGCCAATATCTGACTGAGGACAGTCACACTCCAACAAAGAACTTCTGCTCAAAACTGAGCATTCTTTAAGTGTAAGCAATAATTCGTAACAACATTTATATCTAGGTATGCTCTCCATGGAACTTAGGAAAATTGGAGTAGGTAACAATTTAACATTTTACACCCTTCTTTAAAGCTACAAAAATGATAATATAGTAATTTGGGGGGAATAAAGGCTATACAATTTGGCTGAAAGGAGTACTTAAAAGTTACAACTTTAAGCAACTTGTTTGATCACCATCTGTCAAAAATATTGCCAAAATTAGAGGCAGTTGAGGGTCTGTAGTCAACATAGGCTCTGCACTCAAAAAGCCCGATTTCTTATGATGACAGCCATTAAATATGTGATCGTGAACAAGTGATCTTACCTTGCCATGTCTCAATTTCTTCATCTATAAAATGGGGGTTATGAGCATAACTCAGGATTAAGTGAGATAACGTGTGCCAAGTTCTTAGCAAAGTAGGCTCTAGTCACTTCTCATGGATGTCAGCTAACCTTTGCATCATCACAATCATCATTTGAAGGAGCAGTTGTAGACTCACAGATAAGTACAATGGTTGAATGCTCTGCTGCTTTAAAGGAACTGTCTGCCAAGTTTTCAGATATGGTCTTCCTGTGTGGCATACATTAACCTTTCTTACAAAAGACAGGATAACATGTTTGGAAATCAAGTTGGCTCTTCATGAGATGGGTATATCTCTTGGCCCAAATTACCATCTACAAATTCAATTAAAATAAGAATGGAAAGGGTATATGAAAGATAGGAAACACACTTAGGAAGTTGTTCTTGACTCTACTATATGAATGGAAAATTGTCACCTTTTGCATATTCCAGACCTAATCTAACAGTAGCAGTCTGTTACATTATATTATACATTGGGAAACTGTTTCCATAATGTTATTCTTCTCACTCATTAATCTACTCTTAAATTTAGCTACACAGTCACCTTTACTAGCCATTAGGTTTTTCAGGAGCCATTGAGGAAAATGTTTAAACACTCCGACCTTAAGAAACTAAATTTGATAATTATTTCAGGAGAGGAACCTGATATTATTTATAAAACAAAATATACCATTAGAAAAAACTTATTAATATTCTTAGAATCTAACCACAAAATACATTTCAAATCTTAAATAAGTAGAACAGTCCAAAGGAAAACAGCTCACTGCACTGACTCAAAATACATTTGCAGTCTCCACACCATGAATGTTCCTTTTCTTTCTTCCCCTTTTGAATATTTCTAGTAGGTAGTTGCCATAGAGTGAATCGAGGTACAAAACAATCAAAACAAAAACATATTCAAGTGAACTGTATGCATGTATGTATGTAGATGCTGTTTTTGTGAGATCCTAAGAGAGTGTCACTTGCCAGTTTCCCCTTGACATTCTATTAGATTTTATGTATTTGTGCTTTTCTTCAAGATGCTACACATCAGCACAACCAACTTCATGAGATAAATTATCACTTTGCTCACTTTTCCAAAGATGACTTACATATGTTTCAACCTATAGATGAAGGTTGAAAACACTGCTTTACAAGTAAATCTGACATTGCTTATACTACTACTTTTCTTTTACAATGAGAGGTACTTCCTCAAGAACAAGCTTTTGGAACTACAGGTAGATATTAAGAAAAAATCCAATTTTAAAAGAGATTACTGATTCAGAAAAACAGGTTAATTACATACTGCATACATACAAAAGTGCTTTGTACATAAAATATATTCAACATGCATTTGTGAATCAATTTGAATAACTGTCCTTTATGTGCAAAGAATGTTTTAAATATTTGTTTTAAAAAGTGGAACAGTTTAGTCAAGGAACTAGCATGGAAGAAACATGGACGTGGGCAACAAGTGGGATTGACTTTGTGGGGGAGTGGGTGGGAGAGGAAGGGGACAGAGGGGAACAAAAAGGGGATGGATGTAATACAACAACAATAAAATTAAATTTTTTTAAAAAAAGAATAAAATTATAATAGGATCTCTGAGAAAAAAAAGTGCCAAACAAACTTCTGACCTAGATGGAGGCATAGGTAGGCATGCTGCATCTCTCTCACAACTAGAAGAAATTTACATCTACCTCAAAACTAAATGAAAACAATGCAGAAATTTCAGAAAACTGAACTATATAGAAGTATAACAAAGGAGGAGGTAAAGAAATACTCAGCCAGCCAGGTAGGAGGGGCAGAGCCGGGGAGGGGAGCGGCAGCAGCAAAGCTGGGGTCACAGCGAAAAGCATAGTCATACATGTAAACCTGGGAAGCGATCCCAGGCCAGACTGCACAGCCCATGGTTGCAGCGCCGGGAGATAGAGCCAGCAGCTGCAGCAGCGGCATGGGGACTGAGGCCGAGAGGAAAAGCACAGTCATACATTTAAACCTGGGAGGTAATCCTGGGGCAGACCATGCAGGCCATGGTTCCAGTGCCAGGAGAAACAGAGCCACATGGCTTCTGACTATGAAAACCAGTGGGGGTTGGGGTAGAGGAAGAAACTGCTGTCTCAGCAGGCAAGCGGCATTGTTTCCTCTATGCCCTTCCCCACATAAACTGACAGCACGGTGAAACTGCTAGCCCCACACTGATGAATTCCTAAGGCTCCTCCCCTTACAATGTAATAGGTGTAACAGCTCTGCCTAAGACACAGAGGCAAACATGGAAAGCTATCAAGCTGAGGAAACAGAAAAGTATGGCCCAAAAGAAGGAGCAGAGATCAAGGTGCCAGCGGGAGAACTAAGTGGTGAGGAGACAGCCAATGAAATAAATATGGGTATAGCTAACCTAACAGATGGAGAGTTCAAAATGCTGGTGATTACAATGCTCACAGATGTGACAGGTATGCTTAAATATAGCAAATACAGAAGGGAAGAAGGGAAGGCAACACTACGTGAAATAAAGAAAAATCCACATGAAACCAAGGGTGAAAGGAAGGAAACTGGGGCTCAATTCAATGATTTGGAACACAAGGAAGAATAATTAACTGGTACAGAATGAGGAAACAAGGACTAAAAAAAACCAAGGAGAGGCTTAGAAACCTTTGGGACAAGTTTGAACGTGCCAATATCCAAAGCATAAGAAGGAGAAGAGGAAGAGCAAGAAATTAAAAACTTATGTGAAAAAATAATGAAGGAAAACTTCCCTAATTTGGCAAAAAAAATAGACATTCAAGTCCAGGAAACACAGAGAGTCCTAAACCAGCTAGACCCAAGGAGGACCACACCAAGACATATCATAATTAAAATGCCAAAGGTTAGCTCTGGCTGGTGGCACAGTGGATAAGGCACCAGCCTACGAACCCAAAGTCACTGGTTCAATTCCTAGCCAGGGCACATAACCAGGTCTCCAGCCAGGTCCATAGCTGGAGGCAGGTGAAAGGCACCCATACACTGATGTCTCACTCCCTCTCTGCCTCTCTCCCTTCCCTTCTCTCTAAAAGTAATAAATAAAATCTTAAAAATAAAATAAATAATAAAAATTTAAAACAAACATTAAAATGCCAAAGGTTAAAGATAAAAAGAGAATCTTAAAACCAGCAAGAAAAACAAAAACGAGTTACCTACAAAGAGTTCCCTATAAGGCTGATTTCTCAAAAGAAACTTTGCAGGCAAGAAATACTCAAAGTGATGAAAAGCAAGGACCTACAACCAAGATTACTCTATCCAGCAAAGCTATCATTTAGAATGGAAGGGCAGATAAAGTGCTTCCCAGACAAGGTAAAGCTAAAAAGAGTTCATCATCACCAAGCTATTATTACATGAAATGTTAAAGGGACTTACTTAAGATCAAAACTATGAACATTAAAGTACAACAAACAACTACCAACAACAGAACCTAAAACAATAAAAACAAAAACAAACTAAGCAAACAAACCAGAGTAGGATCAGAATCACAGCTATGAGGATCACTGGGAGGGTTATCAGCTGGGAGGGGATAGGGGGAGATGGGTATAATGGTACAGGGATTAAGAAGCATAGCTGGGGCGGGGGGGTGGTGGTGGAGCAGAACAGGCAAGGGGATATTAAGAATAGTGCAGGAAAAGTTGAAGCCTGGTCCAACCCACAGCGATCCTCAAATGCCTTCCACCACACACACTGCCAGCACCTGGTTGCCACACCCTTCACTGATTTGCCCACCAACTTCTGCCTCATTTCAAAAACATCTGCTCAACTTTGAATTGTGTGCTTTGCTAGGGCTTTTGTTGGTGGTACTGGTTTAGTCAGGTTTGGTTGTGGGCTGTTCATCCCCTGTTAATTCTTTAATATTTTTCCTCAGGTTCCATGGTTTTTATCTCCTTTGGTCCCATTCCAATTGACTCTCATTCGTGCAAACTAATGTGTTTCATAAAACCTCCTATTCTTTTTCTCTCCTTCCCTTGGTCAACTTCATCATTCACTCAAGTAGTCCAAGCCATAAATCATCCTTACTTTTCCCTCTCTCACAAAAATACGCACATGCACAAACTCACACTCAATACAGCAGTCTCCTCTTATCCCCAGTTTCGCTTTCCAGAAATAAACCATTCATAACTTTTAAATTGGGCATCACTTTGAGTCACATGATCTAATCTCACAAGTCCCACCCCCTCCCACCAGGGAACAGGAATTATCCTTTGTCCAGTGTCTCATGCTGGACAAACTCCCCGCCTGTCAGTCACTTAGTGGCCCTTTCAATTATCAGATTGACTGTTATGGTACCGCAGTACTTAGGCTCAAGTCACCGTAATTATACTTAATAACGAATTATTCCCCTCACTTGTCCCATTACATAGGCATTGTATCATCTCACATCATCCAAGAAGGGTAGTATAGTACAATAAGATATTGTGACAGAGCACATTCACATAACTCTTATTATAGCATACTGTTACAATGGTTCTATTTTATAATTAGTTGTTATTATTAGTTGTTATTAACCTATAAATTAAGCTTTATCATAAGTACATATGTATAGGACAAAACATAGTTTATATAGGATTCAGCACTATCCACGTGCCCTGACTGGGAATGGAACCTGCAACCCTTTGGTGTACAGGATTGTACAAGATGATGCTCCGACAGAGCCACTGGGCCAGGGCATGACCACTGACTCTTAAGTCTTGTTAACACTAGCTTTCTAATAGCTCTGGAATTCATTTATTCATTTCTACCCCTACCTCCAACATGGGATACCCGCTGCTGCCTTATACAGTGATGGTCCTGGCTCTTTTTCCACTCCAGTCTCTTCTCTTCAATGTGGCCACATTTAAATGTCTGAAGTACCTATTTCCTCATGCTAATTTACTCTATAAAAACCTTGCATCACCTCACACCCATCAGAATGGCTATCATCAACAAATCAACAAACAAGTGCTGGACAAGGATGTGGAGAAAGGGAACCATGGCACACTGCTAGTGAGAATGCAGACGGGTGCAGCCACTATGGAAGACAGTATGAAATTTCCTCAAAAAACTAAGAATAGAACTGCCTTATGAGCCAGTGATTCCACAGCTAGGACTATACCCAAAGAATCCTGAAATACCAATTCAGAAGAACCTATGCACCCCTATGTTCATAACAGCACTATTTTCAATAGCTGAGTGCTGGAAACAACCTAATTGCCCCTCAGTTGACGAATGGATCAAAAAGCTTTGGTACATTTACACAATGGAGTTCCGTGCAGCAGAAAAAAAAAGAGAGAACTCCTACCATTTGCGATAGCATGGACAGAACTGGAGAGAATCATGCTTAGTAAGATAAGCCAGGCAGCAAAAATTAAATACTACAAATTCTCACTTAATACAGACTAATGAACAAACAAACAAGCAAATAAAATAGAACCAAAGACATGAATACAGGGAACACACTGTCAGTGTGTAGAGGGGTAGAGGAGGGGGTGGAGGTGGGGGAGGAGAAGGCAAAGAAGGGGAACAGTTTAGTCAAGGAACTAGCATGGATGACCCATGGACATGAACATGTGGGACTGACTGTGGGGTGGGGGATAAGGAGGGTGGGGAAGAGGAAAGCAGAGAAGGAAAAATAAGATGAATGTAATATAACAACAATTAAAAAAACAAAAATTTAAAAATTAAAAAAGAAAACCTTGCATGGTTCCTCATTGCCATCAAAACCATAGTAGAAGGTGGCATATATCTTCATCACACAACGTCCTCTTACCTATGGTGTCTCTTCACCTGCCCCCAAACACAGAGATCTAAGCATGGTAAGGTACTCTCAATTACTGGGCCACATTTTCTGAGCCCTATAGGCCGACAATTGAACCTGGACTTTGGAGAGTGAAAAAGCAACCATCGACAACAGGCTAAATTAGGACTCTGGGAAGAACAGAAACTCAAGCTGCCTACAGACCCTTGCACTTGCTGTTCCCTCCATTTTCTCCTTCAACCATTCCACCCAGTGGACTTCCATTTCTCAAAAAACTACACTTGGGCTCTTCTGTAAAGTCTTTCTGGAAGCCCCGTAACAGAAATTTAAACTCCCCAAACTTCCTACTTTTTTTCAGTGCACCCTTAATTTTACCCTTTTCATAATCCTTATGATCCTTATTATAATTTTTCTGTTTATTTCTTACTCTCCTCTCACCCCATCTCAATCCAAAGGACTTTAGACTCTTTGAGGACTAGACTTAACCTAATTATACACCTGAACCCATCTTAGTCTCTGACACAATAATAAGCAATCAATAACTATCTGAACAAACATTTCTGGGCTATAAAAGCAAAGGATCTCTGTTAAATACATATTTGGATATGCTGATTTCAATACTTTAGTTAGCTCTTAATTATTCTATCAATAATAATTTACTAAGTCCAATGTTTTCCACCAAAAATAAATAGGATATTCTAGGGACAAGTGACTTGCCACTGAACTTTGGCTATTATTTTTTTTATGTATCTGCATTTGATCAGTAAACATGTATTATATCAAAACCCTGTTAAAGGCCCAAGACCAATCCTAGATACCTGATCTATAGAAACAATTATAACTAAAAATAATTAAGCTTATCCAAAAACTTTCTCCCCAGTTTCCTTTTTTTAATAGTAGTAAAATACACATAATATAGGGTCTGCCATCTTAACCATTTTTCACTGTACAATTCAGTGGGGTTAAGTACTATATTCATATTATTGTACAATCAATCTCCAAAAGTGCTTCATCTTGTAAAACTGAAACCCTATAATGATTCAAAAGCAACTTTCAGAGAGAGAGGGGAGGGAAAAAGGGATGAATATAATACAACAATAATAAAATTAAATTAAAAAAAAAAAACTTCCTTACTCACTTTTCCCAGCCTCTGGCCCCCACTAGTCTACTTTCTGTGTCTATGAATTTGACAATCCTAGATACTTCATATAAGTGGAATCACATAATATTTGTCTTTTTGTGACTGGCTTATTTAAACTTTGGTATAATGTCCTCATGGTTCATCATGTTGTAGAATGTTTCAGAACTGACTTCGTTTTTAAGGTTGCATATTATTCCATTTTGTATATATATCACACTTTGTTTATCTATTCACCACCTATCAGTGAGCACTCAGGTCAGTTCCATCTCTTGGCTACTGTGTATAATTCTACTATAAAAATGGCTTCCAGTTTCTTTTAATAACAGAGAATAAAAATATTACAATTATTAAAAACAAAGAAGTAAAAGTTTACAAAAAGGTATTTTGTTGTACATATATTTATTGCTTTCTTCTATAGATATCATTTTTAGATGAAATTTTATCTTTGTGACTCACACTTTCACTAACAAACATATGTTCAACAGAGTCCAAACATCACGTTTATTCTAAAAATGAATATTCATTCACTTTAATGACAAAGTAGCTCTTTTCAGCTACAATTAGAAGAAACTTACTTGGGGAAAACACTCATTTTCTGATTTCTGGGTATATTTGATTGACAAGCCATAAAATATTTCATGCATGAAAATGTAATGACTACTAACCCTGTGGGGCTGCATCTAAGATGTGACAAATTTGCACAGTCTAAAGACCCCAAGCCTGGGAACAAAGATGAGCAAAAACGAACTGAAAGCACAATTCACAATTATGGAACTTCTGCAATCTGTCTTTACTCACTGCTCTCAGATACATCATTGTCAGCATCTGACCCCGTTAGGTGGCTGATAAGAGGATTTTGAAGGTCAGCAGATTTTATTTTTAACCTCTCCATATGGTTGACCTTCTAGTTTCAACGTGAGCATCATTTGCAGAGATGATCATCAAATGGCAACTCCCACCCTAAAATGTTCTGGGTAATTTGATCAACTCCAAAGTGATACTCAGTTAAAAAACAATATGTAGAGTGTGATCTTCTTTCCACTTAAAGTTTTACATAATTTACATTTTTAAAGTTCTGCAGGGCTACAGACAGAAACTGCAAATGTAATTTAACGACATTAGAATTGAAAAATGTTTTCAAACTGTATGCAATGTTCTACTTATATAATGAATAGAAGTTTAAAAAGTAACTTTTGTTCTTAAGATTTTCTACCAGCTAACTTCATTTTAAATGTGAAACATATATGATAAATACTTCAAATTTAAAACTGAACTTGGTGGCTTCCAGTTAAGATAGCAGGGTAGGCAGACATGGCTCATCTCTTCCCACAACTACATCTAAATTACAACTAGAATATACAACAGCCACCACTCAGAACCGTCAGAAATTGAGTTGAGTGGGAGTCTGACAACTACAGAATTAAAGAAACCACATCCATCCAGGTAGGAGGGGTACAGACAAGGAACAGGCTGGTCCCTCACCCACTTGTAGCAAATTAAAACTCAGGAGGGATATTTCAGGAAGGAGGTGTCCCAGCCCCATACCAGATCCCAGGCCAGGGTCCCAGTGCCAGGAAGGTAAGTCCCCACAACTTCTGGCTACAAAAAGCAGCTGGGATTGAGTGGGTAAAGGGAAATTCTGGAGGCCCAGGTAGTTCCTCTTAAAGAACCCACAACAGACTCACCTGCTCAGACTCACCCTCTCTGAGCTCCAGCACCAGGGCAGCTGCTTGAAAGACGCCAGTGGTACACAGGGAGGAACTGAAGTGTCTGGCATCTAGGTAAGCAGGGGCCATTGTTCCTTTTCTAAACCCTCCCCTCACAGAGCTGGCAAGCTGGTGCCATACCTGAAGCTCCATCAACCTGGCTAACACTGTCACACATTGGAGATCTTCAGAGACTCCGCCCAAGCTGCTTTTCCATTTGAATGGCTGGTTTTGGCTCACATTTCACCACTTCCTAAATCTTGTGGAACAAGCAACAGCTGCCTCAGGGACCCCAGGCCCGGCACTAGCAGCAGCCAGGCCAGATTCACAGCTTGGCTTTGCCTGGGGATCTCCAAGCCCAGCACAAGCAGCCGCATCTCAGGTTATTCTATAGCTCAGGCAGGTGCCCCAGGCAAAACACAGGTGGGGGCTGACCTTGTCAAAAAATAAATAATCTATCAACAATTGAATCTAAAAACAAACTAAGCAAACAAGAAGAACAGAGACAGAATTGTGAATACAGAGTGTCTTGATGGTTGCCAGATGGGAAGGGTAGGAGTAATGGGTGTACAGGTGAAAGGATTAGGAAGTACAAATAGGTAGTTACAGGATAGGGAATGTAAAGTACAGTATAGGAAATGGAGTAGCCAAAAACTTAACTCAGATGACCCATGGACAAGAACAGTGGTGGGGGCTTGCCTGAGGAAGTAAGGTGTGCTGCGTGGGGGGGAATGGTGGAAAAATCAGGACAACTGCAATAGCATAATCAATAAAATAATTAAAAATAAAAAAAAATGAAAACACTCAAACATAAAATTTACTAAGACTTCATTAAAATACACAAATGTACTTTGATTTATTAATACGTCAAGTCTAATATTAGCAATATCGATGGTTACTAAATATAGCACATCATGTTGTTACAATATTTAAATTTAAGAGATACAAATTATTTTATGTGCAACTTATGGTCCACAATTTTATACCCTCATGAACCTTAATGATAAAGACAGCAAAGAATATTTTCCATGTATGAGAACGTTGCATAAAATATAAAATCATTCATCCATCTAGTTATTCAACAAACATTTAATAGATACCCATTATGTCCCAAAGACAGATTCAAAGAATAATCTAATAAAGGTAGTCTCCTCGACTCACCAAGGACTTCAGGTTGGTGACAAAGAACGATGAAAGCAACTCAATGAGAATAGGAGCAAAGAAAGCCGGGGTTACAGAATGAAACAAGCACAGAATTGTTCCCTGAGAAGTCAAAATAATAATAATAATAATATAAACCCTACAAAAACTATAAGTAAGTTAAGTCTTAAGAATGAGTAAAAATCCACCTGGGGTTAAGTGCAGGGTTTCCATAGTGAAGTGATAAGTCTCTTGGCAGATGAAACAGCAGGGGAGAGGCACAGAGGCCAGGAAACACTGTTTAAAATCTTTTCTTTTAGGCTCCATTCCTCAGTCCTCTGAAAATAAAATGTATAGATCTATTTCTTTCTGAGATGACCTTTCAAAAAACACTATTATGCAACATGGCAAAATGGTGTCATTCTTTAACATTTATGATCTCCTACTCACCCAATGGTTTTTGGACCCAGCTGGCTTCATATCCCTTTGTAAATTTCCATTTACTTGGGACTTACGAATAATACCCTATACTGATTATAGGACTAAAAGGTGACTTTAGATATTTATCCAAGGCAGTTTGTAGAAATAATTATAAGTTTAAAATGCCTAATCTCCTGAGAAAACTTGAAGAACAGCATTTTAGCTCAGTTAAGAGGAAATTCCCAATTCCTTAAGTAAAGGATTAAATCCTTTACTTTCTGACACAATGGTTGGAACGTGTGTACAGAATACCTGCGCTATGAGAAAATACTCCCTAATGTCCACACAAAGCCCCTTCAGTAACAGCAAAAGTCTGCAGAACAAGGGAGGAAGAGGCATGCTCCCCAGTCTGATACATTCTTGCACAAGGAAAGCTCACAGTAAGTTCTAGCCGCTGGCAAACACTGTTATTCATTAATATTCTAAAAATCAGTGGAATTTTAGGGTGTACCTGATATGTTCAACAGAACAAATTGCTTGTGTGCCCTGGCATTCTTTTAATGCTTAGCAGTAGCTGCCAAAATTGAAAAGATACAAAACTAGAACATAAAGAATTTCTATTATCGCTGAACATAGGTACATTTAGACCCAGGTAGAATATGAAAAGATTTCAGATGAAAGTCAATCATAACTGCTTCTTACTCTCTCTCTTTCTCTCTCCTCTAACCAAAAGAAACAAAAATATAGTTCCACTAAATTAATGACTTGTCTCTCATGACAACAGAATATGGATGAAGGACCTGTCAGTGTGTTCAAATGAACAAGTTTATTTTCAAAAATCATATTTGGGAAAGAGTTCCTGGAAACACACTCAACCGTGTGATGATAAAAACCTACTCTGCCTAGCACCATCTGTTGACACCCTTCCCGACAATTCTCCTAATATAATCAACCGTATAAGCCAAGAAATGTAAGGGAGTCAGCAGGATGTAACCACACCCGTGGTCCATGTATACTCAGAGACTGCAAATTCTATAGCTATTTTGCAACAGAACAAAAGATGAACTGAGCAATTACATCTGTTAGTCAGCCACATTTATCATAGTATTAGTTGTCCAGATTGGAATGTGACAATAAAATAAAAACATGAATTGTAGTTGTTCTCCCTCCTCTGATGGTGCTGTCATTGTAACACCAGTGATTGATACTTGACATCAAGCAGTTTTCTGGAAAGGAGCTTGTGCACCTCTCCATGGCACATCTGGCAGCTGCATATGGTGAGGTTTAGCATAATTTTCCCAACAACAATGCACCAAAGCATAATGCAAAATAAGACTTATACATGATGTCAACTGATTCTTGTCAAAGTTAATCTAAAATCTTCTAGAGATGGCTCTACTGCTTACTACCAGCTCGAACTATATGAAAAACAAACTCAGGAAGGTACGTAGATATAGATAAATGCTAACTTTTGACAATGTAAGGAAGAGCCCTGGCTGGTGTGGCTCAGTGAATTGGCACCAGCCTGCGAAACCAAAGGTTGCTGGTTCGATTCCCAGTCAGGGCACAGAACCAGGTTGCAAGCCAGGTCTCCAGCCAGGTCCATAGCTGGAGGCAGGTGAAAGGCAACCATACATTGATGCTCTCTCCCTTTCTTCCTCCCTCCCTGCCCTTCTCTCTGAAAAATAATGAATAAAATCTTCAAATAATACTAGAAATAATAAAATAGAATACATGGGAAGACTTGTCAAGTGAATAGATTATATTTTAAAAAAGGATAAAGGTGAATGAGACAATAATGTTAGAAAATTCAGATAAACTTTAAGGACAATCATAGGACTGAACTAATCCCCTTGACTTCTCTCTCTTTTTTTACAATAATATGGTTAAAGATAAAATATCCAAGTATCTTCCAAAGGAAGGGAATCTTCCAATAAAATAGCTCTTCCTAGAGAAGACATGGCTTGAACAGTCTGGGAATGGACAAGCATGCAGACACTAAAACAAGTATACAAAGAAACCTTATTGTTGCTTGATGCTGCACATTGATAAAGATATGTAACTTTTTATGAAAATGATCCACCGTTGTGAAACTAAATACTTCATATGATTGAAAATTACATACATCTATCACCATGGTCACAGTTTCTTACGTCATTTCACCTGCATATCACCTAATATTAAATATCAAGAAAGAATCCCTACCAAAGCATTAACCAAGTATTTTTAAAATGTCTACTTTATTCCAGGCACTGTTGTAAACACTGTGGACCTACCAAGGAAGAAATGTACCAATGCACAACACTGCCTACCACCAGGCTCACAAATAGCAGATAAATGCTATTTATCTTTGAGCTGGATGCTCAAAGACAGCTATGTAATAGCTTCAAATGTAATATAAGCATAAATATCATTGGTGTGGCAGAGGTGCAGGCTGCTCAAAAATTGAGTGACTTTTTTTCACATAAAACAGAGCCACCATGGATGGCTATAGCCTCCGGCCAATTCAGCAGCACAAACCAAAAACTATGAAAGAAATACCTGGTTAGATACAGTTTTCCTTAACCGTCTCTCCCTAGCATAACTCATGTGTGTTACACACCTACAGTCCATTATCTAAAATCATGATGTCTCCCCTTCTCTATCTTCACATACACAAATAAGCCTTTGGGTAAGCCTTCACATACACAAATAAGTCACATACACCCTTGAAGGTCTATTGCAATGATTACCTCTTCCAAAAAGGTTTCCATGATTTCACTAATTGTTAGATCTGCCCTCCTTTCTCTCTCAAAGCCATGGTCTCTCTCAATCTGTGTTTACTAGTGAATGGTAAAACTTTAGTTGTTTCTAGATCATTTTGTTTTCATCTATGTGGTAAATTTCTAAAGGATGTGTGCACCTTACTCTACTTTAGCCCTTACAGAAAATACACACTGCCTGAGAAACAGAAGGTACTGGAGAGATATCTGTGGAATTAAATTCAGAAACAATGTTTACATGTCATCAGCTATTTACAAACACATACATAAACATACCAAAATTATATAATCTAAATTTATTTTTTATAAAAACTTCTAAAGGATTTCCCTACTCCCCCCTTTAAATTTCTAAAAAGACTTGCATTACATGTTTTAAGACCCACCAATCCTGACAAATACATCCCTTAATTGATTGTCTTGGTATTAATAGTAATAACTTTATTTTGGCATAAATTCATAATTACATACTTTCACCAAACTACATAGCCTCTTCATACATGGGGGATGTCATATCACACATTCTCCAGGTGTTTTTTCTATACACAGCTCTTCAGTGCCTTACTCTCTCATGTGATCATTCATGTCTATACACACAATTGTTCTTTCTTCCTTTTGGAAAAACATCAATGCATTATGTGTAATATCTTGATGAGTATACAGTAGGCCACTAGATAACTAATAGTTAATTGGGTTTTCTCTTTTCATTTAAGGACTCAAATTTCCCCAAGACTATGGCCAAGCTATTGAGGAAGATTCTCCTTATTTATAAATAATCTTCTGTGTGTATTTCTACCAAATGTATAATAATTTCTGGCCATTCACACACACACACACACACACACACACAGAGAAAGAGAAAGAGAAAGTTAGTATCAGGCATCATCTCTTTCAGGAGTTTGATTCATAGTTCCCATGCTGACAGAGCTCATAATAAAGTTCTTACACAAATTACCTTCTTTCACAGTGCCAAAAATGACTTAATGCTACAAGATCTATTACATATACCGTCTGAGCGCCTATGATATATTAACTTGTGGAAAAGGTACAGGCTCAAAGCTAAACCATCTTCTCAGGTGTGCACTGGCTTTGGTGTGCTCCAGCATAAAACTTTAGAAGTGGACCTATTAGGCTGAGATCACATCAAGTGTGAAACAGTGTCTAGTTGGTATTGATTTTCATTGGAATTAATAATAATAAACATGAATAGTCATTCACTGGAAGGGAGGTCACTAAAATTCTAGGTGGTTTAATTCATTGCTTACAAAAGAGAATGTCGACATTTCCATCAAACACATCTATTTCTAGAATGTCACAGCCACAAAAGTTATTTTGGAATAGAAGCACAAGTTAAAATGTTCATCAAAGAGTATTTCTTCATCAAGTTAAAAACAAGTTCCATTCAGCTCTATTATTTCAGATACTTAGAACACCATATGTAGTTCAATAAATATGTTTACTTGCTTCTGAAATGACTGTTGACAGACTTTCTAAGGGTACAATTCAAACTTATAAAAATGAATCAATGAAAGCCCTGGCTGGTAGCACAGTGGACAAGGAGCCGGCCTGCGAACCCAAAGGTTGCAGGTTTGATTCCCCAGCCAGGGCACATAACAAGGTTGCAAACCAGGTCTCCAGTCAGGTCTGTGGCTGGAGGCAGGTGAAAAGCAACCATACATTGATGTTAAAAATAAAAAAAAAATAAAAATAAAAATGAATCAATGAGATGAAGTTTAAGTATACTTTGAGGCATTAGTAGATTTCCATTTTCTGGTAGAAAATAAGTAAAATTTCAAAACACAAATATAAAACATCATATTTCAAAACATATAATGATCGTAACAGAGTAGTTCAAACCAGCAAAACCAAATTTTGTTGTTTAAAACTTATACTTTGTTGGATGTGTTAAAGACCAAAATTAATATTTTTTAAAAATAATTGAGCCTGGCTGGGGGCACAGTGGATAAGGCGCTGGCCTGAGAATCCAAAGGTCACTGGTTCGATTCCCCAGCCAGGGCACATAACCAGGTTGCAAACCAGGTCTCCAGTTAGGTCTGTGGCAGGAGCCAGGTGAAAAGCAACCATACATAGATGTCTCTCTCCCTCTCTGCCTCTCTCCCTGCCCCTCTCTAAAAATAATAAAATATTTTAAGTATATAAATAATTGAAATTTTTCATTGAATTATTGGGGTGACACTAGTTCAGTATTTTTCAAATATTATTAATGTTTTTTCATTTTTGTCATCACCCACATATTTGGTGCCAAAGGCTTCCCTCCCTCATTAAATATAACTTTACTCTTAATTAAAGTTGGAGAGGTTCCAGTCAAGATGATGGCATAGGTAGACACACATCACCTCCTCAAACAACCATAGAAAGGATTACAATCAGATCTCAAAAACAATAACAACCAGAACCATCAGAAACCAAGCTATATGGAAGTCTGACAACCAAGAATTTTAAAAAGCCACATTCACCTGGCTGGTAGCACAGTGGACAAGGTGCCGGCCTGCGAACCCAAAGGTCGCAGGTTCGATTCCCCAGCCAGGGCACATAACCAGGTTGCAAACCAGGTCTCCAGTCAGGTCTGTGGCTGGAGGCAGGTGGAAAGCAACCATACATTGATGTCTCTCTCACCCTCTGCCTCTCTCCCTTCCCCTCTTTCTAAAAATAATGAAATAAAATCTTTTAAAAATTTTTTAAAAATACACTATTTAAAAAAAAAAAAAAAAAAAGCCACATTCATCCTGTCAGGTAAAAAGGGCTGAGTCATGGAGATGGACAGGAGATGATGAGTGGCTCAGACAAGTGGCCTCAGCAGCAGGACAGACAGTCCCACATTCATGTGTGGTGGATAAAAATCGAAGGGATGACCTGGGACAAGGATCCCAGCCCCAGGCCAGACTGCACAGCCCAAGGTCCCAGCACAGAGAAGGTAAACCCCCATTACCTCTGCCTGTAAAACCAGTGGGGGGGTGGGGCAGCAGAGGAAATTGCCAGATATTTGCTGCTTAAAGGGTCCACATAGTCTTAGAACATACACAAACCCCAGGGCAGCAACTGGAAGGGCACCAATTGCATACGGGAAGTGGGTGAAGGGAATGGAAACAGGGCAAGTGCCGGGAAAATCACCAGAAAGAAACCTGGCAGCAGCACTGACTCCCACACCACAAACAGAGCCACAAAGCAGTGAAGCAGGTGGCCCTGCCCTTGCAATTACCGAAGGCTCAGCCCCACACAATTTACAGGTGCCTTTGCTACACAGGCCACGCGACTAAGGGAGTAAAAGCAGCTCTTACCTAATACACCAATACACATAAACAAACTCAGGGAGACTGCCAAATTAAAGAGGCAAAGAAATATGGTCCAAAAGAAAGAACAGAACAAAACTCCAGGAAAATAACTTAACTAAACAAGGATAGCCAACCTATTAGATGCAGAGTTCAAAACACTGATTATCAGGATGCTCAAAAGAACTCATTACAGTACAAAACAAAAATAAAGGAAGAAATGAAGGTTACACCAAGTGAAATTAAGACAAATATACAGGGAACCAACAGTGAATGAAAGAAAGCTGAGATTCAAATCAACAATTTGAAACAAAGAAAAGAAACATTGAATCTGAACAAAAAAAAAAAAAAAAAAAAAAAAAAAAAAAAAAAAAAAAAAAAAAAAAAAAAAAAAAAAAAAAAAAAAAAAAAAAAAAAAAAAAAAAAAAAAAAAAAAAAAAAAAAAAAAAAAAAAAAAAAAAAAAAAAAAAAAAAAAAAAAAAAAAAAAAAAAAAAAAAAAAAAAAAAAAAAAAAAAAAAAAAAAAAAAAAAAA
>PVIW01006677.1:0-27269 GCA_004026585.1 Noctilio leporinus | reverse complement strand
TAAAAGAAAAAAAAAAAGAAGAAGAAGAAGAAGTGAGAGATTTAGGAATCTCTGGAACAACTTTAAAAATACCAACCTCTGAATCATAGGGGTGCCAGAAAAAGAAGAGCAAGAAATTGAAAGCTTATTTGAAAAAAATAATGATAGAAAAACTTGCCTAATTTGACAAAGAAAATAGACATAATCTTAAAAGCAGCAAGAGAAAAAAGAGCATAACCTATAAAGGAGTTCTTATAAGACCATCAGCAGATTTCTCAAAAGAAACTTTGCAGGCAAGAAAGGGCTGGCAAAATGTATTTAAAGTGATGAAAAGCAAGGACCTGCACCTAAAATTGCTCTATCCAGCAAAGCTATCATTTAGAATGGAAAGACAGATTATTTAAAGCACTTCCCAGACATGGTAAAGCTAAAGGAATTCATCATCACCAAGTCATTGTTTACATGAAATGTTAAAGGGACTTATTTGAGAAAAAGAAGATCAAAACTATAAACATTAAAACAGCAACACGCTCACAACTATCAACAACTAAATCTAAAAAACAGAAACAAATTAAGCAAACAACCAGAACAAGAACAGAACCATAGGTATAGAGCTCATTGGGAGTATTATCAGTAGAGAGGAGGAAAGGAGAGAATGGAGGGAAAGGTACAAGTATTAAGAAGCATAATTGGCAGAAACAAACTAGATAGGAAATGGAGAAGTCAGAGAACTCACATGCACAACCCATGAACATGATCTAAGGGGTGGGGGTTTGGAGTTGCTGGAGGCAAAGTGGAAAAACTGGGACAACTGTGAGAGAATGATCAATAAAATATACTTAAAATTTTAATAAAGTTGGAAAAATGTCAGAAATTCTAGTCACAAAAATTTTAAGCATATTTATAGAAGAAATCATATACTCTTTCAACTTCAAAACTAAAAAGTAAGAAATGCCTTGTTGATATTATTTTCTTTAACATTGGCTCTTCAGGTCTTACAAAGCACTGCTGGATTCATGTGCATCAATTTCAGCACAGGGAAGAATGCACACAGCTAGGTTCTAGACCCAGCTCTGCTTGTAGTTCTGAGTTGTAGTTCTGTTCCTAGGTAGGACTGACACATTCAACTTCCTTATTACTGAAAACTACCCTGATTATTACTGAAATCTTTCATTTCTGAATGCATTCCCCAGTTAATAAGTGCTCCATCATGTATCCAGTACTTCCTCTGAGGCAGAGATTTAAAAGGCAAACAAAAATTTTCATATCTTTGACCTCATGAAGCCTGGCACCTAGCATGGAAGAGGATCATTATGCAAAAAGTTACATGAATATTTATGTATAGTCTCACCAGCTGCTACGAAGGAAAAATTTCATGTGAAATGGAGTGTAAAACCAGGAAAGGTTTCCCTGAGGACACAATAAAGCTAAGACATTCAGGACAAGCAAGGGCAAGATGAGAGAAGGGGAAAAGGGGGTGGAGAGTTAGAAGAGAAGAGATGTGGAAACCCAAGGAGACAAAAGACTTGGGGTATTTAAGGAACTGAAAGGCAGCTGTCAGAGCCAGAGATGGGGAAAGAGGTCAGCTGAGTGCCCTGCAGTGATCACTGAGATTGTACAGGGTCTCCTGTGCAGATTATTGTCAGTGTCATGGGTTGTCAACTTCATGCTAGGTGCAAGGCGTATATATGTATGACCTTTGGTGGGAAGTTCAAAGCCAAAAGGGTTCTGGGGATGTAGTCTGTACCTTCTGATGTGCAGAACAGGGCAGGGAAAGGCAGAGAATGCACAATGGTTCTGAAGAATAATTGACAGACATTACCAAAGGGTTTCACACAGGGTTATGATATGATAAGACTTGCATTTGTACAAAATCCTGTTTACTAAGTAGAGAATGGGTGAGGACACTCACTGTACAGGAACATGAGGTTAGCAGTGAAATGGACAGAAGTAAACAGATTTGAACTATCACTTGAAAACAGTGGACAAGACCTGGTGATTATGAAGCAGAAAGGGGACAGAGAGAGAGAGAGTAGTGTAGAGAATGACCTCTCAATTTCTAAAATAAGAAATACTGAATCACCCCTGGATCTTATGCTGTAGGTACTGTCAGAGGAAGCACAAAAGTAATCTTTATTGAGCTTAAAACCTAATTTCTTCACAAGGGCTTTAGTAAAAGCAGTCTAAAACTATGATGTCTTGTTTAATTTCCAAACATAAGATGTTAAAAGTGTGCCAGTCACACATACATACAAACACACACACACACACACACACATTCTATTTTGTTTAAATTCTAAGTCCTGAAGAAAAACCTTGAGAAATGGATACCTTCTAGCTCAAAACAATTTTTATAAAAATAAACACACTTTCATGTATATTGTGCATCGAAGATTACTCTTACCTCCTGGACCACTCCCCTTCATCCAAACCTGTCTGCATTTGTATAACTTTTTACACTTATTTTTCATTGTTCACCTCTACCCACTAGAATGTAAGTTTCAAGGGAACAGTAATTTTGTCCATTTTACTCACTGATAGGACTTGTACCTGAAATAGTATCTCAATATATATTTGTAGAACAAATGAAGACAGGACAAAGTGTTAAATGACTAAACCATGTTTCAAACCCTGTAACTAATACAAATATCTTCATTCTGTAGATGAGAAAAAAGAACCTACAGAATTTAATGACATTCCTGTGCAGTACATGTAGTAGAGACAGTACATATAGTAAACAAGGCATTAAATACAGATTTCCTGACTCTTAAATTCAGTAAACCTATTTTTCATTAATGCTTCCCAGGCATTATATTTTTAAGGTTTCTGCATGCGGGTACACACACAGTTGTTACCCTAAACACACGCTTTTTTCCCCCTCCTATAACTGGTATTTGCTTATGTGACAGGAGAGAAAATGGACCTCAGTGGTCTTCTCTCCCTGACAATCAGTAAGCCATCAGGAAAATAGAGAAAACTTACTTCTTCTTCCATCCGCAATATCTTCAGATACGGTTATAAGCTGGGCCAACACAATACAAAACAAACAAGATATATGACAACCAAGTAAAAAGTACATTACATTATATTGGCTAGGCCTTAGTTATTTAAAATGGTCTAGAAGAGCTGAGCTTCACAACATCCCAATTTATAATAGGAATTAAATACAAAACTCAGGGCGAGGTCAGAAGTATCCTTGACTTCTGTCATCACAACTAATACACTAATGATTCTTCTTAGAAGAGCCTTAGAAGAAAACAAACCAAATTATTATGTTAGCAGAATAATGATGGGTAGAAGGGGCTACAGACATAAAGTATGAGAGAAAATAATGACATGAATCAATAATGTAAGTTCCCTAAATAGTTATACCTTTAAAAGCAAAAATAAATTGCTTTCTTGTATTTCTGATAAAAATTTAGATTTTTTCATATTTGATATAAAAAATAATAAAATAAAAATGTAAATACCTATAATCCCATCAGAGAAAAACCATTTACCATTTTAGATTATCACAGTATCGTTACAGACTTTTTTGTACATTTTAATTGACTCATTTTATACATGTTTTATAAACCTTTTTCACTTAACCATATATAACTGACATCTTTCATGTAAATAAAGTTCTATATCTACATTTTAATGTCTGCATAATTCTTTATTATGTGGCTATAACATAATTCATTTACATAGCTCTTTACTGAAAGACATTTGAGTTGTCTTCAGTTTGTTTCCTTTCATGAACAACTACATAGGATAATTCCTGCACATTTGACAGGATAACATATGGGATTTTCATTTCTAAAAATTCAAGAAATGAAATTCCTAGTTGAAAGGGCAAGAATATTCCTGTGTCTTTTACTACATATTCCTATATTATTCTCCAAAAAGGCGATTCCAAGTTTATACTCACATCAATGGCATACAATAAGTCATTTCCCCACACCAAGTATTATTGTTCTCATATTCTTAACCACTTAATCGGTGAAAACTAGTCTCTCAAAGGTGTTTTATGTTTCAAGGGTTTATTGTCATGATGTTTTCCATAATGGCATGTTTCTATGCCCCAAATCCACAGAAGAAGAATCATTGGGAGATGGGCCCAGGACTCTGCTTTTTTTTTAACACACTCAGCAGATGATTCTCATAAACACTCAGATCTGAGAAGCTTAACCCATATGCTAAGTATTTATAGTGCTGAACAGCTTTCAAAAGGTTTGGCTTACTTTGTCACCATAGATCTATGGAATAAGCAGGTGAAGCAGGAAAATCCAAAGATACTTCCAGAAACTGAAAGGAAAAAAGGCTCAGCGAAGCTTAGTAACTTGCCCAAGGTCACAGAGCTAACAAAAGAAAGAACCCTTCATAATGCTACAGAACAGAGATAAGATATTCTTCAATTTTAAAAATCATAAACCTGTCCATCTTAAGTTGGAGAATATTTAATAATAAAATGTGTGACTCAAGTAATTCATATTTACCCTTAGGCTTAAAACTCACCAAGTGTGTATTATATAATGTTTCTATGTTTCAAACTGATATTTTTTGTAAAGAATTAAAAAGAAACACTCTGACAGAGAAAACAAAGAGTGAGTATGTGTTGGGGAGGAAGGCATGGTCAAAGTGCCCACTAACAGCTCATTACACAGCTATGAAGTGCTCAATTCATTTTGAAACGGGAGGGTTTTCCATGACCAAATGACAAATGCCGCACTCAAGAAAACTCTGTGCATGGCAGCACAATGATCTCTAGTGTGGAACCACAATCCAGTAGGAAAACAAGTGTTTTGGGGCAAAAAGACCTTTGCCATTTACTAACTGTAGTCTTGCTATTAAATTCTTTGTGTCACAGTTTCCCAATCTGTAAAATGAGAACAATTCCAACCTGAGTTTATGAAGATGTTCAGTAAAGGAAAAGAAAATGGGTAAAGTGCTTTGTATCTGGTAGGTGTTTAGTTATTGTTTTTTTGTTTTTCTAAGCATATAATTAAGAAATGGAGTTGTTTTTCTGAAAGATTCACTTACTTGGCAGAAACTGACTGCTTCCATATTATCTCACAGTATTCTGACCAGCTAGCTCATCTGTCCAGTGCACAATAGCTGTAGTAAACTATCAAGCAAAATAAGACCCACCAAAAAAGTGTATTCTACCCTCCAAGAAAAGCTGGGTTACTGCTGAAGAATATAGTGAATAGTTATCAGGAAAAAAAAAAACAAAACACCTTTGCAATACTCAAAATATCTGCACATGAAGTTTGATTTGGAGGGCATGCTATGCAAAAACAAAAAATTAATAATGTTTTCTTTTTTTCAGCAGATAAGCTTAAGTGTTCAAGTAATGTTCGTGACTATATATCTATATATCTATATATATATATATATATACACACACACACACATATATGTATAGTGACATTATATATATATATATATATATATATATATATATATATATACACACTATACACACACACACACACACACATATATATAGTCACATATGCTATACACCAAACCTGGGAGGGAAATTCAATTTTCTTAATAATTTGGAAAATTCTTTCCTTCAGCAGTACTCAATGATTTTTGGTAAAAGACAAATTCTGAATTTAGTTAGCATTTTCTTAAATATTAAGGGGCTTTCTCAAAAATAATCCTGTATACTAATAAAGAACCACCTATGTTTCTTGAAATGTAAAGGAAGATAAAAGGCATACGTACGTTATGTTGCCTCTTTAAATTTAAAACAAGTTAAAAATGAAATGAATTTATACAAAAAGAACTAATTATTTCTTAATTTCATATAATTCAAAAATTAAGTTTTTTATTATCTATTGTGTTTGCAAAGTCAGGAGTAGATCCAACTTTTCAATTCTGGACTTTACAGTTCTACATTTATGTATATTTTTGCACAGTAAGAGAAGAAGTCAGGGAGTCTGAATAATATTTATGCAGGTCATTAAAAGTAATTATAATCTAAGCTTAAAATAGCAAAAGAGGCTATTTCTCTTCTTAAAGGATTCAAAAAAAATTTGACTATATTTTAGCAACTGTGCCTAAGGAAACCATGGGGTGATTTGTGGGTCCTCAGGGAGAGGCACAGTCTTTTTACATTAATAGGTCTGTGTGTGCCTGGGGCAATAAAAACACATTACAAAATGTTTAGTGAATAAATGAATTGTACATTATTCAAATACTAGTGCTTTTGATGGGTGAAATGTAAAATATACCACATATGCCTTAGATTTCTTAAGACAAAGCACATCATTAGTTATGTGTTCTACCTTCCAACATAAGACTGATAATTCTGACTGAGAGAGAAGCCTCTGTTATCATCATTCACATTGGTTTTGTTTTTAATAGAGCTGGCTGAGAATCTGACTAAAAAGGCTCCAAGCCAGTCAACTGATTACATTAGTATGTCCACAAATAAAAACCGCCTGAGCCTTCCTTTGCTAGTTAGCACAAACATTTTTCAGTATTTCTTTTAAAACAAAAAGAGACACTGATTTCAAAGAACAAATCAAGAGTAAAGACTCTCATCCAGATGCTATTTTAGAGGATGGGGGCAGAGAGAGAATATCTTTGTGGGCTGCCAAATTTTAATACTCATCCAGAAGGTTGATTTACAATACTCTGATCACTGGAGTGTTCTGAAGTTTAATTGATTAATATTTATAAAATGCTTAAAGTGCAAATCCTAATACTTATGATGCAAATATGAAAACATTTATCTCAAGATTAGCACTTGCCATTTTGAAGTCAATCCACAATTCACTAAAAGTCAGTAAGCACACACCAGTAGAATGCAGTTTATAAACACAGTATTTTCATTAACACTGAACTTACTTTTGTAAATAAAAATTAAACATTTTTTCATGAGTTACTATTGTGTAAATCAATTTTCCAGTTTTCCAATTTTGTCAGAAAATTGTAGAATCAATTTCTTTTACACAATACATTCATAAACATGAAAGGGAGGGTTGGTTATGTAAAATAAGAATTTACCATTTACGGTTCCCCCAACACAAGCCTACAATTATGACCTTAATAATTCTATGAATGCATCAGTTATCACAGCTAGCATGGATTGACTACTTAGTATGTTCAAATCACTGTGTATTCTATGGAAGTTATTAATCCACATGATTAACCTTATAAAAATTATAATGATGCATAGACATTTATTATCCCCATTTTTCAGAAAAGGCAATTGTGATCATAAATGAATTGCTCACAGTTACTCAGAAAGCAGGTAGCAGAGACAGGATTCAACCCACGCTCATCTTCTTAATCATTCCCTTAAAGAGTTCATAGTCAGAGCCAGGACTAATAAAAAATCCTTGGATTTGGGAAGGGAAAAAGAAAAGTTTTTATAATAACCCCACTGTGAGTTTAAAAAGTAAAGCATAAGAAGACCATTAATTCCATGAGTTTTCAGCTCCAAATTTATCATCTAATCAGCTTACATTTGCATGTGAACCATAGTAACATGAAAATGACCAACTATTTCACTCAATAATATTACCTTCTAATTATAAACGTTGCTAGGCCATTTTTAAATATACTCATTCAAGCCATTTCTCTTTTGATCCCTTCAACAACAAACCCTGGAACAACAGATACTGCTATCCCTGTTAGATGAGACATTATTGAGAGACTGTGAGGATCCTAAAACTGTTTAAATTTATATCTCCAGTGCTTAGAGCAGAGATTGGCACATAGTAAGTACAAGACCATAACCTTGCCCTGACTGGATAGCTCAGTTTGTTAGAGCATCACCCAGAGACACCAAGGTTGTGGGTTTGATCTCTAGCTGGACACATACAAGAAGCAACCAATGAATGCATAAAATAACAAAGGGATGTTTTTCCTTCCTTCCTTCCTTCCTTCCTTCCTTCCTTCCTTCCTTCCTCCCTCCCTCCCTCCCTCCCTGCCTTCCTTCCTTCCTTCTTTTCTTTCTCTCTCTCTTTCTCAAAATATCAATAAATGGTCTCAATGCCATTAAATGTCAAATATTTTTAGTTTAAAAAAATTTTTAAAAAGGACAATAACCTAAGTCTTCTACTCATAAGTCATTATTCTCTTTCCACACTATCATTTTTGTCACTCTTCTCAAGGGACACAAAGCATGACTTAAAGCAAAATGCACTGGAATTGTGATGTACTCATTTTCATGGTGAGAAACTCATTTAAAGTGCATCATATTTAATGAAAGAAAAAAAGATAAAATTATTTTTACCATGAATATGGCTTGAGAGGAGTACATATAATGCCTTCGTAAAGTGAGGCCAGCCCTGGCTGGTGGCACAGTGGATAAGGCACCAACCTGCAAACCCAAAGTCACTGGTTCAACTCCCAGTCAGGGCACATAACCAGGTTGCAAGCCAGGTCTCCAGCCAGATCCATAGCTGGAGGCAGGTGAAAGGCAATCATACATTGGAGTTTCTCTCCTTTTCTTCCTTCCTCCCTTCTCTCAAAAAATAATGAATAAAATCTTTTTTAAATAGCTTTTAAATAAATAAATAAAAGTGAGGCCAATACAGTAAGGCTAAAGCATCAAATTAACAGTTCTTGAGCTGCAGTTTTCACTTCCTTTAAAAGGTATATTGAGGATGGATTAACTTTTAGCTTTTTTTATTGACCCATAGAGGAGGGATTGAAAATTTCTCTCTTACATGGGTGCTCCAAAGATGGAATGACAGTTCTGAAAGTGCTCAGCAATTACCCCTATTCCATAAAAGCTTATTTGGTCACTTCAATAAATCTAATTCAAAATAACAAAATAAAACCTGCACCCATTGGGTCCTGAATTCCCACATGGCCCTAGCTTTCCAACCACATTTTTACATTACTTGTTCGTTATTTAAATTTAAAAAGTGTTTGCATCTGTTCTTTATTACTTTTTTTTTTTAGATTTTATTTAATTATTTTTAGAAAGAGGGGAAGGGAGAGAGGCAGAGAGGGAGAGAGACATAATGTATGGTTGCGTTTCACCTGCCTCCAGCCACAGACCTGACTGGAGACCTGGTTTGCAACCTGGTTATGTGACCTGGCTGGGGAATCAAACCTGTGACCTTTGGGCAGGCCGGCCAGGGTGTCTTTATTACTTTTATAATGAAGCATACTGTAAGAAATTTAGAAAGGTAAAAATAATAATAATAAAATCATCTATCTTATCCCAAACTAGAGATAATCACTATTAAGGTTTTTATTAATTTGTTTATATTTGTGTTAAAAAGGGAAAAAGAAGATCAAAGATGAGGACAAAAAGGAAGAAGGAACAAACTTTAAAATCCATGTCACAAGGTCTTATACACCTGCTCTCTGGGACCCAAATCTGTCCCTAACATGTAGGGCAAAGTAAGATGTGAAAATTTCCCACTTCACACTGTCAGTGAGAAAAAAAAAAAAACATCAGAATGATGAAGAAAAAAACAACTATTCTTGGAATTAAAATTTAATCAAGGATGTGGAGAGAAAGGAACCCTCTTGCACTATTGGTGGGACTGTAAATTGGTGAGGCCACTATGGAAAACAGTATGGATGTTCCTGTTACTCAAAAAACTGAAAATAGAACCACCTACCATATGATCTAGCAACTCTACTTCTCAGTATATATCCAAAGAAATCAAAAACACTAATTCAAAATGATATATCATTCCTATGTTCACTGCAGCATCATTTACAATAGCCAAGATATGGAAGCAACCTGACTATCCATATCAATGAACAAATGGATAAAGAAGACATGGTACATATATACAATAGAATACTACTCAACTATAAAAAAGAATGAAATCTTGCCATTTGCAACAACATGGATGGACCTACGTAGAGGGTATTATGCTACAGTGAATAACATACAGAGAAAGACAAAATGTCATATGATTTCACTTAAAGGTGGAATCTCAGGAATAAAATAAATGAATAAACAAAACAGAAACAAACTCATACAGAGAACAAATTGACCACTGCCAGTTAGGAGGGGCCTGGGGAAACAAATGAGTAAGGTGAAGAGATTAAGATGTATAAATTGGCAGTTATAAAAACAATCAGAGGGATGTAAAGTACAGCATAGGGAATATAATTAATAATGTTGTAATAACTATGTATGGTACCAGATGGGTACCAGATTTATCAGTGTGATGACTTTGTAAATGAGATAATGTTAATCACTATGTTGTACACCTGAAACTAATATAATGTTGAATGTCAACTGCAATTTAAACTTTTTTTAAGTTTTAAGACAACTGTTTATTATAATGAATAATACACTGGGCCCTACCTTAGAGGTGAGTTTCATAAAATCATGTCTAACCAATCTAGAAACAGTTTAATGACACCAACACAAGTAATTGTGCATTTCACTAATGCAATACTTTCAGCACACATCTCTTTAACATAACTTAATTCAGGTATATAATTTAAAAGATCTGGGAGAATGAACAGTCTTGTGAGTCCTGGCAATTCAACTAGAAGACCATCTCTCTCCCATGAGATACTACTAAGTAGCAAGCACCAGTTTAACGCCGGGAGCTTTTCTTGTCACTAGTTGAGGAGAGAACCACATATCCTAAACAGACAGTAAAACTAAATGTAAAGAGCCTTACAAAGCTGAGGACTTAAATAAATGCAAGGCATCCCCTCCTCAGAGAGAGTACTATTGCAACAAAATTCATTCTGAAGATTCTCCAGACCTTAAAATAAATATATTAAAACTGAATTTTAATATTTACCTTCAAAATAACCTGGAGATAAGAGGATGAGGAGTAATGACCGGAAAACAAGAAATTAAATTTTAATGAAATAAGACTGGCAATATTTTGATATTTATTAAAGCTTGGTGATGAGTATATGAAGCCCAAAATTTAGAAATGAAAATAAAAATCATATAAAGTATCCAAAGAAAGCTTAATATTGTACAGTACTATTCTTAATGTACTCTTTAAGATAATTTTTTTTGTGAGGATACCTGAAACTTAAAATAAATATACACATACATTTAAAATATGTATTCTTACAAATACATACATATTTTAAATGTTTAACATAAAAATACATGCATATACATATATATATGAATCGTTCTTTTAAACCAATTACAAGCTTGAAACATTCATCAACATAATAAAATTAGACTTAGAAAAGCTTAGAGGCATCCATCTTTATGGCTATAACTAATTAACAGAGTCAACCTCAAGTGGGGCTCCTTGTAATTTCCAACAACACAACTCGTCTATAAAAGGCGTCAGTAATAGGCATCTGCCTCATTCAAAAGTATTATCAAATGATTAAGAAACAAGCTAAAGGAACCGGGACCACTGTTTCTAAGATTTATTAATCTACCTAGATGTGTTTAAAATATTCTCTATATGTAGTCCGGTGGTTAAGTACATAAACTTTGGATCCTTGATACCAAAATGTAAATCCCAACTCTGTCACTGCCTATGTAATGCTACACTGTTCCTTCTATGTCCCAATCTCCTCACTTGTAAACTAAGGATAAAAGTAGTTATCTACCTCTTAGGAAATGAGTTTGTCTTGGCAGGCCCTTTAAAAGATTAGTATAGTAATGGCTGATAAATGTTAGTTATATTAAAGATAATAATTTTCACAGTAATAAGAGTAATTGCTATTACTATTTTAACCTTTCAGAAGTGACTCCTACTGCTTATGACAATGGTTCTTACTGAACAAGTTCTGACAGAGCTTAAATGATCAAAGTTATACATTCATTTCAAATAAGTTAGCTCACAACTGATTCTTATTCATGGATTCAAAGGCCAAAATGAGACTAATAAAACCTGAAAGCAATTTGATATTATTCTTGGTTAAAAGAGGTAGTACAAACCAGTTTTGCCCATGATGGTGTGGCTCAGCTGGTAGGAGCATGGTCCTGTGGACCCAGGAGCCATGAGTTCAATTCCCACAACCCCTGGTCAGGGCACATGCCTGGGTTGGGGGTTGGTCCCTTGTCAAGGTGCAAACGAGAGACAATAGACAGATGTTTCTCTCTCATATCAATGTTTCTCTTCCCCTCTCTACTCTCTTTGCCTCCCTTGCCCTTTCTCTAAGATCAGTAAGCATGTCCTGAGATGAGATTTAAAAAAACAAAAAGTAGTAGCAGTAGAAGAACAGTATCTAAATCCTAACTGCACCCAGCATAAAATCACTGGCCTAAAATATCCAAATTTAGATATTTAGTTGGAAATTAGTTTGGTCAAAGGCCAATAAATCACTAATTTGAAGAGAATACCCGGTTACTTTTTCCAACCACAGTTTAATTATACTTTGGAGCTGCCAGATAGGGATGTCACTTCCTGAGCTGATTCTCAGGTGGTTGAGTGAGATGGACCCCTACAAGATGAAAGGCCACAATTTCAAGGGAGTCGGTGAGAAAGTTCCTGGAGGGGAAAGGCAGGAAGGTCACTCCGCACCATCAAAAGTGCTATCACTTGGCCTAATTTCCTCCATGTTCACCCCCAAGAACTGGGGGGAGAGGGCCTATGGTCAATAATCCAGGTGGAATGTTTTTTTGTATAATGGGTCCTCTTCTTAAAATGTCTGAATAAGAGATACATCTGACATCTTTAAACAATTTACCAGCGAAGAAAACAGATTCCACTGTGAAAAACCAAGCTGAGACAATGCCTATTCTCACCAGCTCTTTAAATCTTTGTAAAGTCCTTCCAGGAAAGATGGGGACCATCCATGTAAATAGTAGCCTAGAAGCAGAATAGTTTCAAACATGGCTACAAAATCACTCCTCTTCCACCTCCCCAAGAGTGATGGGTTATCATCTCTCCTGAGTTAGCCCTCAGGACAGGGACCAGCCCTCTCCAGGAGCAACCTGCCAAGGTTACAAGTCCTTCTGGCTTCCAGCACTCCTTATCCAAGGACTAGATGCCGTGTTAAAAAGTAACAGGGTTCCAGAAAATCAAGTATGATATCCATGCAGCGGATTTATGGCTGGAAAAAAATCATCTCATAAGTATCTATGAGACATTTAATAAGAATGTTTGAGAAGGCGCAGAACTGCCTGAGAAAGTAAATTATGAAGGAAAAAGGATACAAACAGTGGGGCAGGAAATTTGAAACATATGAGGTGTAAATCTGGGCTTGTCAAGAGCTAAAATTATAAAGAGGAAAAAAGTAAGTAGAATTAGGAAATGACTTTTTAAAATTCCAGAAAAAAGATAAGAAACACCAATACATACTGTCTAGTTATATAATTTAACACCTGTCATCCAGTATATAAGTACTGAAAGTATGAATAAAAATGACTTTCAAAAGTAAATATAATGTTAAATCATTTAAAAGCTGAAATCTACCTTCAGAAATATAAAACACAGTAATTTACATACAAAACAAGTAAAAAATTAAAGTAACTGAGGTTAAGAATGAGCAGGAAAAAAGGAAAGGTCAGTGTTTTTAAACTGTAATCCTACTGACTCACATCCAAGCAACAAAAAGAAACAAAACAAAATAAACAAACAAAATAACAGCAAAGGGACTTGCAGCTTATATTGGTTGAGTTTGTGTTATTTTCTGGTTTCTCCCCACAAAGACCTCATTTCTTCCTCTCCATCACCATTATATTTTATATGTCATGCTTTTTAGTATTTTCTTAGTATGCTCTTAAAATCTACAGGTAAATTAGGCTGAGATTTGACAAGTAAGACAATGAAGTGTCTTTCATAATATTTCAATGAGTTATCCACTAACAATCACAAAAGACTCCTTCTGTCTTTTGTGACTCAATTCAATTTCACAAATATTTATTCAGGCTCTATCATAAAATGTTTTCAGGAAGGAAGGCTTTCACTTTGGCTGGCTTTAAATCCTTGGCCCAGCTAGATGAGATAAATAGCAATTTCTAAGAAGAGACTCCAATCCCAGGGTTTTGTATTTATTTGTTTCCTCAAAAACAGTCCAACATTCTCACTAAGTACATCTTATCGCCCAAAACAATTCTAACTCACTTTTTTAAAAAACAATTATTTTATTTTAATACTACTTATGGATCAAAGGTAGAAATGAGGACTTATTAGAAAGTAAACTGCCCAGATTCAGCAAAAAACTTATCTTGTACACAGATTGACCACACAGTTTTGCTTCTAAGTACTTGACAAGTAAATTATGGAATAAATCATTTGTTCAAACAGTGCCAGGCACTGTTCTAGAATACTGGGATATAACAGTGAAAAAGAGGCCAAGATTTTAGTCAGTATGGTGCTTACACACTTATGTGATTAACACAGTCTTATTTACTCCACCCAGTAAAGATGTTCCTGAACCTTTGTGTGTAAATCAAAGTTTTCTCAATCAAAATATACTTTCAATTAACAACATTGTAATTAAAAAGCAATGTAACTGCTTCTTTTGTGGAAGAAAGGACTTAGGGGGAAAAGTGAACATGTCAAAGTAGACTTACATCTTTAAAAACCTGTTTTTCATATTTCTGGTTTCTAAAGGGCACTATAGGAAACTGAATAAAAACAAACTATTGGTGGTTTTACTTTCAATAAACTATTCTATGGAATTTTCTTAAATACTATAGGAATGTTATATTTTTCAAACTGCTTTTTAAAAAATCAAAGTGAATTAGGATATACAGAGAAAATAGGCTAGTTCTTATGAAAGAAAAGTATGAAAAAGGAAAGTGTTAATCATTTTAAAGGTTGTATTTGATCATTATGAATCCTCTAGATATGCCCTTTCATATGTTATCTACTCAATGGATTTAGTGTTGGCTGTCAAATGTTAACAGTTTATTCTGCATCTTGCTGTTTGCTTCACTTTTTAAAAAAATAAAGCTCAGAAAAAAACAAAATCCTGTACATTTATACTTTGCAAATTGAAAAAAGCAGACTCACTATAATTCTCAAAGAAAATCTATAACCTAAATATTAATTTTAGGAATATCAACAGACAATATCAAATTGTTGGGTTGGCCAAAAAGTCTGTTTAGTTTTTTCTATAAAATAAAAGATACATTTTTTAAGTTCACCAATAACTTTGCTGATTTGGATATTCTGAGTGTGTCAGCTATCTCCCACATGATAGAATATGGATTGTTCTCAATAATGTCTCAATTTGATCACCATCAACTTCAACTGGTCTATCCAACCATGGAGCATCGTCCAGGGAGAAATCTCCAGCAGGGAACTTCACAAACCATTGTTGATACGCTCAATCAATCACAGCACCTTCATACACTGCACAAATCTTCCTTTGCACTTCAGTTGCATTTCTACCTTTCTTGAAATAATAAAGCACAAAATGGTGAAAATGTTGCAATTTTCTTCCATCTTCAATATTAAAATGGCTATACAAAAATTCACCAAATTTGGTGTTTGTTTAATGCATGCTTATATGACAGCTGTCACAATACAATATAACAAAATTGTTTTCTATGAAGTTTAAAACAACCAAGCACTACTAGAGACATCTTATAGGAAAAAAAAAAAAAAAACAACTTTTTCACCAACCCAGTATTAAAAGAATATTAATCTTGAAAGCCCTGGCTGGTGTGGCTCAGTGGACTGGCATCCAACTGCAAACCCAAAGTCGCTGGTTCAATTTCCATCCAGGGCACATAACCAAGTTGCAAGCCAGGTCTCCATCCAGGTCTGTAGCTGGAGGCAGGTGAAAGGCAACCATACATTGATGATTCTCTCCCTTTCTTCCTCCCTCCCTACCCTTCTCTCTGAAAATAATGAATAAAATCTTAAAAAAAAAAAAAAAGAACATTAATCTTGGGAACAGAAAAGTTCAAATATAAATATTATATATGTAAGTGGGAAAAATTTGTCAAGGTATATGCATAAAAACAGTTTTATTTTTAATGGAAGAATTCTAAATAGCCAAGAGTATGGGACAAGTTAATATTATAATAAATCTACTTAACAATTCTATTCAAGCATTAGAAAGTGGTACCGTGACAGTTTTTTTTTTGATTTACAGGGGAAGTTATCAAGTTAGAAGAATGACTTTATGAGCTGTGACTAAAAAAATGACCCTATTGGCATTTTCAAAAGAATATGCAAATACAGTATTCCATTAGGTTCAAAGGTCTTCAACAAACATAGTAAAGGGGTTACCTTATTTAAACAGCTAAACAATTTCAAAATCCAATCAACCTGCTTAGGAATCTAAGAGTTTTCCACATACAGAAGTAGTACCTAAACTGAATCCAGTGACTCCGGATACATGATTACCCCTTTCCTGAAGTGATGGAATCACTCACACAAATAGGCTCCATGAACTTAATCTACTCTGCCAAGAGAAAACAATTTTGTCCCTGCTAACAGCATTGGGGTTTATGCAAACCGAACCAAGCCAAGAAGACAATTGCAAAATTTACATAAGAACAGAGCTCCACAAATTGTGTGGGATCACCTAATTATTTCATGGGTGGAAAAACATCTTTCAAACATAGGAAGATTTTAAATTAAATATAGAAAAAGTGTAAGAGAATCAAAACCATAATAGTAATAATTTTGTGCATACTACATATGTATAATTAAACAATTCATTTTGGCTTATGTTTATGGCATTAGGAACATTTAAGAGCTTAAACATGTTTTAACTGAATTTATTGGGGTGATGTTGGTTATAAAATGACATAGGTTTCATGTGTACAATTCTATAATACACCATCCCAAGTTAAGTCTCCTTGCATCACCATGAAGCCTCTTCTACACCTGCACCTCCACTTCCGTCTAGTAACCACCATAATGTTATGTGTCTGAGGGTTTTTCTTGCTTAATCCCTTCACCTTTTTTTCATCCAACCCCTAACTTCCTTCCTCTCTGACAGCTATGAAGTCTGTTCTCTCTATCTATGAGTCTATTTCTATTTTATTGGTTAGTTTATTTTTGTATTAGATTCCACATATAAGTGAAATCATATGGTATTTGTCTTTCTCTAACTGACTTACTTCACTTGACGTAATAATCTCCAGGTCTATCCGTACTATCGCAAAAGGTAAGGTTTCCTCCTTTTTAACGACTAAGTAGCAGTATGTCACATTTACATACTTATATTTCATTTATTAGATGTTTATTATTACATAATAATTTATAAGGTTTATCAAGCAGGTGATTGCAATTTTTAAAGGAAGTAAATATACTGAATTTAGAAATTTAATTTAAAACATTAGAAAAGTGTCTAATTCATTTGGTTTGTAAAAGATACTAATAATTCTTTAAAGACTCTTAAATGGAATTGTTACAATATGCTGGACAAAAAAAATAAAACTATTTCTAAGTTGCATCAAGACTAATAACTGAACTTGTAATATTAATAACTTGAATATTAAATTTGAAAAAACAAATAAGTATCTGAAAAGCCTTTTCTTCACACAAAAACTACCCCAAGGACACTGAACAGTTTATATTTAAAAACTGACACAGAAACACATAGTATCAAATGAAAAAAGCAAATAAAACAATATGTGAGTTATGATGAGCTTATTCATTCACTTACAGAAAAAGAAAAAAGCCTGATAAGATATTCATCAAAATGTTAACTGTGTTTAACCGAGGGGTGTGATCTGTCTGGGGGCTTTTATGAATTTCTAACCTTTTCAGCAGTTAATGTCACAAAATAGTCTCTTAACACTGCTATAGCCAGCTACAACAAACTAAGCTTTAAACAACACAAATTTATTATCTTACAGTTCTGGAGATCAGAAGTCCAAAATCAGTTTTATTATACTAAAATCAAGGTGTAGGTCCTTCTCCCAATTAGAGATTTATTTTTGCTTGCCTTCTTCTGGTTCTAGCTTTGACCTGTTGCTTAGTTCATGACCCCTTCCTGGCATCACTGCAACCAGTAGTTTCTGTTGCCACATCTCTCATTACTACAAAGCTTACTCCTCCTATTCCCTCTTATAAGAACCCCAGCATTCGCTGGCTTATGGCCATTTTCTCCATCTTCAGTCAGTAATAGGCAATCAAGTCCTTCTTATGCTTGGAATCTCTCCTGCTTCTCATTCTCAGCTCATCTAACTTAACTTGAAAGATTCTCTGCTTTTAAAGACACAGGATTGCATCGGGTCCAAACAGATAATCCAGGATCATCTCCCTATCATAAAATCCTTCACTTATTCTCACCTACAAAGCCTCTTTTGGCATAAAACTAACATTTGAGGGTTCAGGGGGGTTAGAATATGGGCATCCTTGAAGGTGATTATTCAGCATATCACATGTGGTAATTTTATAATGATTAAATTTTTTAAAATTATTTAAGTATAAAAATTATAATTTTCTATGTAGGGACAATTCTAAACAGGAATGATCATACAACATCAAGTTCTTTAGACCCACTAACATGCATTATTTTTCAGGAGCCGGAGCATTCAGCATTATAATTTCTGAACCTGTAATTCTTAATAGTATTTCAACAGCATATTCATCAACAGAAACCAAGTACAGAGCAATAGGTATAACTTATGTACCTGTTTCATCCAGGCAATGCTTATGAATGTCAAAAAAATATATAAGCTACAGCCTACACGTGGTTATTGCAGGACAATACAATGTCCAACATTTTACCTTCCTTATTTGCCTACTTGTTTATAAAATATAAAACAAGTTTTTAAGTAATCAGGAACATTTGTGTATAACTCCTCATTTTTTTTTTTTTTTTTTTTTTTTTTTTGCTAACCATGTTTTATTTTCTCCAGAGCAGAGAATACAAAACAGTACAAGTTAAAACTATGACCGTGTGAGCCTGGCGCTACCTGGAGGTCTGGGTTTTGCCTTGTGGTAGGTGCCGAGGAAGCGGTGGCTTCAAGGCCACGCTTTCTGTTTACCTGTCTGAATGAATAAAAGGCAGCATGAACTACCAGGATAAGTCAAATTATTTGCTGCTTGATAAAAAAAAAAAAAAAAAACATGCCTACCATAGTAGCTTAATTTATATTGACTGGTTAGGAAAAATAGAGCTAAAATTACTTTAGATATTATATTCAAAGTGAGATAAAATTAGTTTCTGAAATCAATTCTAAATGGTGGTTGTCTTTTCATCTTTAAGTTATACAGAAATTTTTGGTCAAATAAGATAACATTCTAACCAAATTAAGGTTTTCATTTATTCTTGTTTTTAGCTTAAGATACAAAGTGACATGGTTAATATACAGAAATGGACCAACATAGGTTTACAGTTTTGAGTAGATGAAACAGAGTTTATTCTTTATTATTAATCATATTATTTTCTTTTTTACCTTTTTAATATTCATTTCTTTTTAGAGAGAGGGGAAGGGAGGGAAAAAAAGAGGAGAGAAACATCAACGTGAGAGAGAAACATCCATCAGTTGCCTCTCCCACACACCTAGACCAGGACCAGACCCACAACCCAGGCATATGCCCTGACCAGAAACAAAACCTTTTGCTTTGTGGGACAGCGCCCAATCACCTGAGCTACACCAATCAGGAAAAGTTATTCTTCCATACGAACAACTGTAAACCTACTTTTGCCAACCCCTGTATATAATCACAACTTCCTATGAAATAAACTCTACATGTAAGTTTTGTTTTTATCATTAAATGTACAAAGGTAATATAATACTGCCCTCAAGTTTTTGTTTTTTTCTCTTGTTTTTTAACTTAAAACTTCATAATTTTTATCATTGAACATACAATTAAAAGAATTCCTGGACAACAGGTTTAAACTAAGCATCTCCTGGACAAGTAGGTATATGGTCACTCTACGTATTTAGTATATTATTCGCTCAACTCTACTGTATTAGTCCACTCTATTGGCATGTTCACTTTTGCTCCCTATTCTCACCAAAGAATTGAATAAAAGCAAAGATTATATAAGATCTAGCCTTTTTATTCTTTGAAAGTTTATGCAAACTATTGGATTTATTTAAATATCCTAGAAGTCTACATCCCGCGTAACAACTCATTTTAAATTAGTAGATAAATTAACCATCTGTCACAGGGAAGAGCATAAAATCTTCCAGTCTAAGAATTACTCAAAAGCTAATAAGTTTTTTCTCAGTCTTGGTCAACTGGTAAAGAAGAGCTAGGAGAGTGATACAGCTCACCATTCTTTCACAAGTGATGTTCTCTGTCCAACTAACTAAAGATGGGTTATATCACAAGAAGGCTTACAAATTGTGTTACTTGATAAGTAGACATCCAGTATATTCAGATTTCTAGCGCAGCTGGCTCCATCTGCTGCCATTTTGTTAGCCAAGAGAATATCAGTGAATCGTGTCAAAAGCAAATTCACTATGTACTTGTGAACTATTAAAGCTGCCAAAGTTCCAAATGTATCAAAAAAGGCAATATTTCAAGTATTTTTTTAGGCCTTTAGGAATGAATAATTACTTCATTATATGCTTCCTAATAATCATGCAGTGTAGGAATCCTTAGAATTGAATTGGAGATGTATTTTAGATCGAACTGAATTATAGATACACCTTAGGTCAAATCCTGTCTATATATACAACTACATTTTTGTAAAACCTAAAGACAGCACAATTACTGGACAATGGAAACGCTAGTCTTCACCCTGTACACAGTCACTACAAAGGAATATGAGGTAACTCACAACTGGGATGGACTAGCACTCCTGAAATGGGAAGAACGCCTCCAAGTGGCCTATGATTGATCATGCACAAGTGGGATTAAGTTTACCTAAGGATGGATACCTTCATAATTAACCAAAAATGAACTAACAAACCACAAATACAAAAATGTGCAAAAAGAGAAAACATATTTGCAAAGCATGATCTTAAGCATATTGGTAATCCAAATACTTCTCAAATGAAAAGCAACCCCTACAAGGCATTAAGATTCTTTACATCCACTAGTCATGAACCACACTGATGAACCATGCATGTACCATAATCACTTCCAAAAACACCTCTGTGTCCACATCTCATTGAAAGTAAGTGTTATGAACCAATTTAGTCCAATTTAATCACACAAAGTAATTAACATCTTTGGATAAATAACAATGGTGTCTGGCCATTTATTTATGTAAGTATTTCATTTTTTATTGTATTTTTCTATTACCGTTTATGCCCCCTTCTACCCTCTTCCACCTCCACTCACCCTCCCACTCCTTCCCAAAACCCCACTCTATTGTCCATGTCCATGAGTTCTTTTTTGCTGGATCCCTCCACCCCCAAATCTAGCATCTGGAAATTTAAAAATGGGTGAGTATTGGCTATTCCCACGTATTTTTAGCACAGTATAATAAAAGCAAATTTCAAATAAAATCTTGCTACACAAACATTTATTTTTAAAAATTAACAGACATATTACAGTTCATAGGACACCTCAAGGGTAAGGCATGTCTCTAAAATACTTAGGCAGTCATATATCTCTAATGGCGCTAATATCCCCAGTAACAGTCTATTTCTGACATCCCTTCGTGAATCATCAATACCTGGAGTGGGTACCTTGCCACCAATAAAAGAAGCCTTGTAATGGTACCCTCCAAAGTCACTAGAATTCTAGCTGACCACGAAGTAGGATGTGAATTCCACATGAGATAAGCCCTCCAGATTAAGATGTAATTTAAACTAACATTAAAATAATATCACATTGTCAAAGCTGAAGTGTCTTCATGCAAATTTCAATACTAGGGAGTGTGACATTCCCCACTCCCTCCACAACCACAACCTGCTAATTTTTAACTCCCTATACAGATCTAAGGCCATTCCAGTCCTCCCTGATTTTAGGAATAGCTACAATGAAGTGACTGAAGTATTGGGAGGTATGCTTTTTTACTTAGTAGCTGTGTGATTTGAGGTAAATGATTTAACCTCTCTGACCCTGGGTTTCCTCACCATAAAAATGGAGAGAAAATGACAACCATTAAGGGCTATTGTGAAAATCAGAGATGACAAAGGAGAAGAAGCAGAGATACAGACAGACATACAAAGCAAATGACGCTAGGAAGGTATTTGTTCCTGGAGGCTCCAGTCTGCAGGCCAATGGTACCATGAGGCCCTGGAGCCTTGTGGGTCACAACCCAATGAAGAGCACAAGTTCTTCCTCTCACAGTCAAATCATGGTGGAGAGCTCTTTGAACCTCTTATCTGTAACATTCTGAAAACTTCCTAACAGGACTACACTGCTTGGAAAAAGCCACCTCCTAGAACTCTCCCTACTGCTATTCATGAAGTATCATCTAGTGGGGCTATTCCTGCTAACTCAATCACAGGAGGCTGGAGCTGCACTGTCCGTCTTTTCTGCCCTCAGGGGCCACTAGTCCGACAATCCTACAGGTCTTGCCTACTCTTGCCTGCCAGATCTGTTCACGACCAATGACTCAACACCACCAACAAAGCTGAACTGCAACCTTTTCAGTCCTCACCATTCCCCCCACTCTTTTCACTTTTGACAATGGTAAAAGCAACCGCTGTTTGCCCCAGTTAATCTACGTAATTACAACTCTGCTAGTCATACTGTTCTTAGTTGCAGCTTTCCGTGTCAGGGATACAGACCAAGCAAGCTTTTTAAAGATGATGAGTGAGTGCAAAGACTCTAGGGAAGGTTCAGAATGGACAGTACATCTCACCTTTCTGTAAATAGAGGAATATTCTTCTTTCCCACCCAATAATTTGTTTTATTGGCAAAGAAATCATCATTAGGTGTCTCCAAATTCCTCTTATTCCTTATGCCAGATGCCCTGAAGCCTGCCCTTATCTCCCAGCACTCTAAGGAGGAGGTAGTCACTAAAGCATTATATCTATTCAGCAGTGAAAAAAAAAAAAGAAAGAAAATTTTACCATTTGCAAAAGCATGGATGGGCCTACAGAACATCATGCTCAGTGAAATAAGCCAGTCAGAGAAAGACAAATACCATATGATTTCCTTCATATGTGGAATCTAATGAATAAAGTGAACTAATAAGCAAAACAGAGCAGACTCAGATAGAAAGCAGGTGACAGCTATGGGGGATGGGGGATGTTAGGGGGTGGAGAGACTAAACAAAATGGAAAAAGGACTCATAGACATGGACAATAGTGTAGTGAGCAGGGGGTAGTGTATAAAGGGACCAACTGGTCATGGAAAAAAGTACAATAAAGATTACATTAAAAAGGGCCCAAGAGGGCCTTTAAGACCACAAGACTACGGCCATTTCTCAATAATCTGAGGATTTAAGAGAAGAAAATAAACTGTTCATGTTTAATTAATTAAAAGGTTCAGACAGTGTCATGAATAAACTATCTTACTAGTGATAGGTGGCCTAGTTCAATCAATTAAGTTCTCTGGAATATAATTCAAGTACCTGAGCCAAAGAGAACTGAATCTCTGGTCGCTCTCTGGCTCTAGTTATCTATTCAAAACTAAGTGAAAATTTCATACTCATCCAGTAGTTGCTCTACCATTGGTGTGATTGAATTACACAAACTAGGAAAAGGTTTTAATTTTCTGGTATGTCTAATACTGACCATTTAAAATCTTTCTTAACACTTTAATGGCGTAATTTTTATTAATGATTAATGAAAAATACTACCAACATATATCTAGCTGAATAAATTCCAAGCAAAAAAGGTCTTACTTTAAAGTCAACTTAAATCATTTACAAAAATAATAACAATAATAATAATAATAATACATAAAAAGCAAGGGGAACAAGATGGTGGAGGAGTAAGAAAAGCTATACCAATATCCTCCAAAGACCAATATGGAATTACAACTTAATTTGGAAAAAAATCAACTGGAATTACCAACAGAACACCAGCTAGAAAGAAGCCTTATAATCAGGGGCAGAACAGAAGATGACTCTTTATCACAAGAGTGGTAGGAATCGAGGAAACACGATAGGGCTGCCTGAGCTCCCAATGAAGGCAGCAGCCAAAAGGCCAGAGCCAGGGACTCACCTGAGAATGGTGGGTTCTAAACCCCTAGCTGGGCTTCCCGGCCTATAGCAACACAGCTAAGAATAAAACAGCACCCAGCTGGGAAAAGGAAAAGAGGTTTTGCTAGCCTGAGAGAGCTAGAGACAGATAATTACTATAGTGACCACAAACAAAAATATGTTAACACCCACTTAACATGGGATCCAGCAGAGGGAGGGCAGAGTGGACTAGAGACACTTAAGGAGAGTTTGGAGCAATGATTTGGAGATGAGAAATGAGGGAGCAGCTGACTGGGTCCCAGTGCCGATTCATCTCCCACACAACAGGCAGACTATGCTATCCCAACCAGCTTCCATCTCAGGGGACCTCATTGCCCCACCCATTGGAATCAGTCTGCCTCACCTAGCGGTCCCTGAGCCTGGACCCTGATCACAAATTTATTGATTTACACCTGAATCAATTGGTCCTGCCCTGCAGTGTCTAAACCCGGCAGTTGATTAACTGGTTTACAACTGAATCAATCTGCACTGCACAGCGGTGTCTGAGCCTGCCAGTTGATCACAGACTCACTGGATTAAATTTAAATTAATCTGTCCTGCCCGGTGGCACCTGAGCCTGGCAGCTGACCACAGGTTGATTGAATTACAACTGAATTAACTGGCCCTGCCCAGGTTGATTGGTTTACAACAGAGCTGATTTGTCCTGCCCAGCAGTACCCTACACCTGATAGCTGACCAGACCAATAAGATTAAAAACTAAAGGGCACAAAGACGGTGGATCTCTGGTTGGCTTCAACAGGCTGACTAGGCCCAGACTATGGATAGATCTGATGTCACCAGAGGTGAATCCAGGAAGTAAAGAAAGTGCACCTCTATCCAACAGGAGGTCACACCACAAAGATAGGAACTCAAAAAAAGCCCAATCTAAAAAACAAAAGCAAACAAGAAGAGACACCTAAAACTGGGGAGGAAAAGAAACAGTCCATCACCAAAAAGAAAGGAGGATTCCCCAGAAAGATCACTAAATTAAGCAGAGGCAAGCAATCTATCAGAGATGGAATTCAAAATAATGATGATAGAGAAGCTCAATGAGCTCAGTTAGCTCAAAGAAAACTACAAACAACTCCAGGGAAGCTACAAGGAACTAAGATGCACACCAGCATTAAAAAGGACACAGAAACTATCAATAAGAGCCAGAAAGAAATGAAGAATACAATTTCCAAATTGAGAATACAGTAGAAGGAATCAAAAGCAGACTAGAAGAAGCAGAGGATCAGATCAGCGACCTGGAGGACAACATAGAAAAACATTCCAAGACAGTGCAACAAAATCAAAAAAGACTGAAAAAGAAAGAAGAGATTTTAAGAGAGCTGCAGGACAACATGAAACGCAATAATATCCATGTCATAGGGATACCAGAAGGAGAAAAGAAGCAAGGGATAGAAAACCTGTTTGAAAAAGTAATGATAGGAAACTTCCCCAACTTGATGAGCAAAAATGTCACTCAGGTTCAGGAAGCACAGAGGGTTCCTATGAAGATGAACCCAAGCAGACCCACTCCAAGACACATCATAATTAAAATGGCAAATTTCAAAGACAAGGAAAAATCCTAAAACCATGAAGAGAAAAAGAGCTAATAACATATAAGGGGGCTCTGAGAAGGTTATCAAATGATTTTTTGTAGTGCAGGAAACACTACAAAACAGAATGGAATGGCAAAAAATATTCCAAGTAATGAAAACAAAGGCCTGCAATCAAAAATACTCTACCCAGCAAGGCTCTCATTCAAAATGGAAGGAGAAATAAGGAGTCCCACATACAAAAGAAGGCTAAAAGAATACATCTCTACCAAACCAGCATTGCAAGAGATGCTTTAAAAAGATGAAGAAACAGAAAAAGAGAGAGGAACACAGGTACAAAGGGGGGAAATGTCAATGAAAAAGTATCTGTCAATAATAACCTTATATGTAAATGGATTAAATGCACCAATCAAAAGACATAGGGTAGCTGAATGGATAAGAAAATATGATCCACCTTATACCTCTTGTAGACATATTATGCTGTCTACAAGAGACCCACCTCAGAACGAAATGTCAATTTCGTTCTGACTAAAACGACTAAAAGTAAAGGGAACTAAAAGTTCCCTTTTAGACTAAAAGTAAAGGGAAGGAAAAACATATTTCAAGCAAATGGACATGAAAAAAAAGGCTGGGGTAGTAATACTTATTTCAGGCAAAATAGATTTTACAATGAAGGCCATAAAAAGAGACAAAGAAGGACATTTCATAATACTCAAGGGAACAACCCATCAAGAAGCTAGAACTCTTGTAAACATACATGCACTAGCATAGGAGCACCCAAACATATAAGAAAAATCTTGAAGGACTTCAAGAAGGATATCGACAGCAACACACTAATAGTAGGAGATTTTAATACCCCACTATCAACAATGGACAGATCTTCCAAGCAAAAAAAAAAAAAACACCAAAGATATTGAGGTATTGAACAACACTATAGATGAAGTGGACTTAACTGATATACACAGTAATTTTCACCCCCAAAGAAGTGAAATGCACATTCTTTTCAAGTGCACATGGAACATTCTCAAAGACAGACCACATGGTAGGACACAAGACAAGCCTCCACAAATACAAGAAAATTGAAATCATACAAAGCATCTTCTCAGATCACAATGGCTTGACACTAGTAACTAACCTCAAGGGAAAATAAAAACAAGACATTCTAATTCATGGAGCCTGAATAACATGCTGTTAAGTAAGGAATGGGTTAACAATGAGATCAAAGAAGAAATCAAAAAGTTTTTGGAAACAAATGAAAATGAATACACAACACCCCAAAACCTATGGGACACAGCAAAGGCAGTCCTCAGAGGGAAATTTATAGCAATAGAGACCTACCTAAAAAGGTCAGGAGAAGCTTATACAAACAACCATAAAGCACAAGAATTAGAGGAGCAACAACAAATAAAGCCCAGAGCGAGTAGAAGGAAGGAAATTATCAATATCAGAGCAGAATTAAATAAATTAGAAACTAGACTAAAACTACAATTCAAAAAATCAATAAATCCAGGAGCTGATTCTTTGCAAAAATAAACAAAATTGACAAGCCTTTAACCAGAGTCATAAGAAACAAAGAGAGGACCCAAATAAATAAAAATAAAATAAATAAAATAAAATAAAATAAAATAAAAAATGACAAAGGAGAAATCACAATCAATACCTCAGAAATAAAAAGGCATACACTGTTGGTGGGAATGTAGGCTGGTGCAGCCACTGTGGAAAACAGTATGGGGTTTCCTTAAAAAATTAAAAATGGAACTGCCTTTTGATCCAGCAATTCCACTACTTGGACTATACCCAAAGAATCCTGAAACACCAATTCATAAGAACCTATGCACACCTATGTTCATAGCGGCACTATTTACAATAGCCAAG
>PVIW01006676.1:0-83547 GCA_004026585.1 Noctilio leporinus | reverse complement strand
CAAAAAACTTTGGTACATTTACACAATGGAATTCTATATAGCAGAAAGAAAGAAGGAACTTGTACCCTTTGCAACAACATGGATGGAACTGGAGAGTATTATGCTTAGTGAAATAAGCCAGTCAGTGAAGGACAGGTATCATATGATCTCACCCATTACGGGACAATAATGAGCAAAACTAACAACAAGCAAAACAGAATCAAGTATATGAATACAAGGAATAGGCCTTCAGTGGTCAGGGGGAAAGGGGTTGGGGGGAGGGGGGAGGCAGAGGCAAAGAAGGGGAGCAGCTTAGACAAGAACCTAGTATAAAGGAACCATGGACATGGACAACAGGTGGGATTGACTTTGGGGGGAATGGGTGGGTGGGGAGGGGGACAGAGGGAGCAAAAAGGGGATGAATGTAATACAACAACAATAAAATTTAAAAAAAAAAAAAGAGGTTACTGTATTTTTTGCTGATTCAATTTAATATACATGTGTATGCGCAAATTTGATTTTCTTCACCAAAAATCTGGTTCTGTGGAGCCATACTGATTTGTGGCCCCACCTTTAGGCCTGGAGTAATTTGCCAAACAGGCCCGTGCCAAGTGATGGCCTTGCATCTCGGGACCCAGGGGCTGCCCTCACTCGATGCCCACACTGTGCCCAGTCCCTCTGAATGTGAGGAAAGGATGGGATAAGAAATTTCCCTGGGTCGCCCCTGATGAACCCATAACAAACAAATCCTGGCTTGGTAGGGCGGCCTGCCCTGGGTCCGCAGCCATGCCATGTTATGGGACATTCTCCAAATACCTACCCAGGGCTAGGCACAGTGTCTGATCTCAAAATGCGTATACATACATGAGTACATTTATGTCTGTGTCTGTGTATATGTGTGTACTCCGCGTTATCAGAAGGGCTGTGAAGTAAGAACTCTGTCTGGGCCACTTAACCTTAGGAAGATAACCACAGCATCTCCATGGCAACTGGCATATCCATCCTATACCTTGGTTTTCTCAGTTGTGGAATGGGGATAAAGGGAGTAACGATTTCATTGGGTTATTGTGAGGTTAATGCTATAAAACACTTAAGACAATATTTTGCACATAGTAGACATTCTTTAAATGTTAGCTATCACTGCTAGTACTGCTACTTTCACCTTGAAGCTGTCTTAAGTCACATTCCCCAGAAGCAGACCCTGATATGGGGATTCCTGGCTAAGAGTTACTGAGGGAGTGCACCCTAGGGACAGGAAAGGGCCTGGGGGAAGCAGGACAGGAGAGGAAGAGCCACCAAGGTACAGGGGATGCCTTCAACCTGTCCCTCAGGGGACTCTGGAGTGTAAGCTGCACCTCAGTGTTGACCCCATTGGAGGTTAAGGAGCTGAGTCTTCTCTCATCTGCACCCCAGTCATTGGCTAAGGGCCGCTTTGTGGGGATAAACTTCCAAGTACTTCCAGCTCTGCAGGCAGAGCAGCTCCTATAGACTGGGGCAGTCACCCCAGGAGGAGTGACCAGAAGATGGGGGAGGGACCCACTCAAGAGATCTGGGGAGTCTGGGGGATCTGAGAGTAGCACCAACAGTCTCCTCCTCAGAGAGGGGAACATGAGCAGGGCCTGCACATGACAGGCACGTCATCAATGGTCATGGTCTTTCTGCCTCGCCAGCCACAGGCTGCTGCTTCTGGTCCAAAGCCAGGATTACTCTGGGGTCTCAGAGGTCCCGACTGAGCCTAGAGCCTCATATATTTATGTAGCACAGTTACTGCATCCATGAGAAGGAACCCGTGAGCAGCGTCTGCCTACTCTGGCTGCCTGAGAGCGGTGGGAGACGGACATAGGTATCCCTGGATCTGCCCCGGGATGCTGGTGTCAGAAAGGAGGGAGAAGTTGTGACAATAGGCAGCCCTGCGCACCTGCCACTTGTTCCCTGCCCCCTGCCTGGCTCTGCTGTCCATCCCACCCACATGGGCGGCTGCCCAAGTTATGGCCTTGCAGTGTTCCTCCGGGGGGCACTTGCCTGGACATCACAATGAGTATCGAAGAACATTGCAGGCCTGGGCCAAGGGGCTTAGTGAAAGCCCAGGCCTCCTGGAAACCTACCATGGCCCAGGGGAGTCAAGCAGGAAGGCTAGCTGTTGGGGTGATTCCAGAGGGAATGCCACACTGAGGGTAATGAGAATAACCTGTCATCTCCTGCCATGTGTTGCGTGTTGCGTCATCCTAGGTCTCAGGCAGATCCCTCTATAGAGACCATTTTACTTAAAATTTACCACAACTCTATGAGGTCACTGCTCCCAGGTCCTCTTTTTCCAGTGGAAGATTAAAGCCCAGAGGCAAAGTTTCAGACTGTTGGACACCGCCCATGGCTATCCTTCCCCTAGACCCTGCAACGCCTGCCATTCACTTGGGGTGAAAGCTCAAGGCCTGGCGTTGCTTCGCCTGCCTGGCTTCCCAGTGCCCCCGTGGTCAGCTGTTCCCAACCCGCTCCCACTGCAGGGCCCTCCCGCTCGCCGCTGCCCCCCTGCCTGGCAGGCTCCTTCTCCCTTGCTTCGGGCCCCTGCTCCTGGACACCCGGTGTTGTCTATGGCTTGCACTCGGCTTCATTATGATAGTAGCTCTTAGATATTGTCTCCTTTCAAGAAGATGTTAGCCCCACGATGGGAGCAATTTTGCCTTTTGTTCGCTGCTAGATCAGGTTTTGATCAGTGGGACGTGCCGTTGGTGCTCGATAATTATGTGAGGAGGGACTGAAGGGCGCCAAGACTCAAGTTCAAAAGCTCTAACCACCAGGCATCCCGGGATATGGAGCGGGTGACTGCCAAGGTCCTGCTGAGCCCTGGAGCCAGAGCCAACAGAAGACAAAAGACAGTGACCTTGAGAGAGTTTGGGCCCAGGCACCCTGTCTCCTGTGCCCCGTTCAGTTCAGTGCCGCCATGAGCAGCCTGCCGGGGGCTCCACCCGGCCTCCTTCTTTGGGGAACCTTGGCTGCCTCTCCCTCGCTTTCTTCCTCTTGACTCAAGCCTGAGAGAAATGCTGCCCTTTACCTCTCAGCCCTGGAGTCTCCTGATGTTCAAGTTTAAAAGAGCTTGGCAGATTCTGAACTCCATGTCTAGAATTTCCTCCAAAAGGCCTCCTGGATCCTCTGTATGCTTCTTCATGCAAAACAATGCCTGCTGAGCTTCTTGGATGTGCCTGGCAGGAAGGGGTTGGGATGTTGAGGTAGGGCTCAGACCTTCCCTCCCTTCGTCCCACCCTCTGGATGAGAATGTGGGAGCAAGGGAGGGCCCCAGGAAGCAGCCCCACCCCATCGAGTCCCTTGGAGGACAGAGGAAATTTCTTGGGTCAGCAGCATGAAGAGCCAGCCAGCCCCTCTAGGAGGGAGAGCATGCCAGGCCTTCAGTTTGAGGGAGACCTGCCAGCTGTGCCTTCCCCCTTAAACCCAACCACCTCCACTCCCCCATCCCTCCTTCTCCCCAAATGCCTAGTACCTGCTCAGGTCCCTCCTCCAGCAGGCCCAGGAGTCATGACCCGGGTCTGCTTCCCCACCCAGCTGTGTCCCTTCAGGGCAACCTTTCGCTGTGCTCTCAGAATCCAGCCACAGGCCACCACCTGCCTGTGCCCCACTGTGTACACAAGTTTCCTCATTCCAAAAACTCATAGATGTTAGGCCCCCCTCCAGGTTTGTCCACGTCTTCACTCGCTGCTCAGAAAGAATCCTGAAAGGAGAAGAGAAACGAGGGCCTTCACCAGGCCAGCAAATCAGCGTCCTGAGTATCCTGAGGAGGACCCTGAGGGAGGGGCAGCTACTAGGGACAAGCACGCGCAAGCGCACACAAGTGAATGGAGTCTGATGAGATACAAATGGTGGATACCTGAGCCTGGTTAAATCTCAGAGTCATCAACAGTTGACCATAAACTTTCTCTCTGGGTCTCAGAATCCTGGTATGTGCAGTACAATGGGATTCTCAGCACCTGTCCCACTGAGGTTCCATGAACTCCTCTCAATGGCTTTGAGGGTCTCCTCCCACTTCCTCCCTTGCAGAAGCAAATGGGCTCAGGAGTAGCGTCTCATCTATGAGGCTGAGCTGGCACTCAGCAGGTCAGCACTACTGGGGACTCCTTTCCCCTTCCCCTCAGGCTCTGCTCTGTGGAAGCACGCGTTCAAGTTCCACATGGCAGGCTAGTCCAAGAATTTGAGAAGCCCTGTCCTGTCCGGCGGGCCTTCAGTGCATGCACCTTGAACCATTACTGTCTCCTTGGCTGTGCCTGGTCTTTGCCCCCAGGCCCAGTGTGCAGGAGGCACACTCATTGACCTGGTTTAAGTCTTACCTCCACCACTTTTCAACAGTGTGAACTGAGTCACATGGATTTGCCCCTCCGTACCTCCATTTCTTCTTCTGTAAAATGAGCAGGAAAATAGGCTTATTTCATAGGATTGTAGTGAAGTTGTAAGATAATCCACTTAGAACAGTGCCAGGCACGTAGTAGGTGCTCAATAAATGCCACCTGTTGTATTCCTGTCACCTCCTGGCATTCTTTCCTGAGCTATGAAGGCATCTGGGATTGGGGCCAGCTAGGCTTTCTCCTCAAGATGACCTGATCCTTTAGGAGGCACGAGAGGAGAAGGGGGCCCTCACAGCTGCCTCTAGGCCCCTGGGGGTTGTGGCCACTCTGGAAAGCCCGGGCTCACCACACTGTTTGGATTGGGTTTCTATTCCCAACACTGGTGAGGAGCCTGCTATTTATGGGCCCCCCATACCACCCCCTGGACAGCCAGACAGTGCGTGGGCTGGGGACCACATGGCTGACAGCCTGCTACTCCCACCCTACCCAGCACTGTGACCGGGGCACGTTTCGCACGATGGTTACCCTACCCGCTGGACAGTGGCTTTCCCAGCTGTCCACCCCCACCCCCAGGGTGGGGAGAAGCAGAGACGGAAAGGACATGAGGGGTCCCCTGCCCATTCAACCTGGCCTCTGGCTTCGAAAAAGCCTCTAAGGAGAGGTGGGTTCTTTTGGGCTCTGAGGATGATACACCCACCCCTTTTTATTTCCACCCAGCACACACTTCACATGGCGTGTGGTTAAATCACAAGCTCCAGAGCTAGACTGTCTCATATCAAGTTCAATTTTAGGCCCTGCTTAGGTGTGACCTTGGATAGTACCTGAACCCCTTTTGCCTCAGTTTTCTCAACTGGAGCTAGTGCAAGTATTTGTCTTATAGGGTCATTATGAAGGTTAAAGAAATCGATACAAGTGAAGTGCTTAGCACCGAGCTGGGCAGATAGGAAGTACGTAATCCAGGTTGTGTTCTTACATCTCCAGGGTCCGGTACAGAGTGGCAACCGTGGCCTCATCATGCGGCTCTGGTTCTCAGACCCGGCAGGACGGCCACCCCTTTGTGCCTGGAGAAGCTGAGCACTCAGTGGGGGAAGTAACCTCTCCAAGCACACAGCTGGGGGTGGCAGAACCCAGCCCTTCTCAGAGCTTTTTCCAGCCCACAGGCTGCCTCTTCATCTTTAACCACTGGAGTCCTCTTGCTACCTTCTCATCAAATAGATAAGGACCTGTGCTGGCCCATCCCAGTAAGAGAAGGCAGGTACCCTGACAGGTGCGTGTCCCATGGAAGCCGGGCTGAGCCTGTCCCCTGGGCCTGCCAGCCCACTCAGGAAAGAGGCTATTTTTAGCATGTGATATTTGCCCAGTGGTGCGGGATATTTTCGAAGGGCCAGTCTGGTGGTGTCCCTCGGCTTCCAACTGGAAACAGCTCTCGGATGTGCAGCTGACTGGCTGAGAGCATGAGGCTTTGGCGAGCCTTTTCCCTTCTCTACAAAGTGTGACCATTTCTTCTTCCAGTCCATCCTTTTGCCAAGCCCACAGCTTCTGTTCCTGGCTCCCCGCCTTTAAGATGGTGACAAACTTCCCAGGTCTGGTGGGATGAGCAAATCAGGCAAAGTGTGGTTTCCTGACCCTGGCCGGCATTTTCCCTCCACTAATAAACCTGTGGCTAACCATCCGTGGCCTGTGCTCCATGGGTTAGCACACCATGCCAACGAGGCCAAAGTCAGACTCTGCTCCATCCAGGCCAGCGTGACAGGGAGGTACCCTCTGTCCATAGATTCAGGCTGCAGGCCCTTGCCTAGGCCGCTGGGACTGCGGGACAGGCCTAAGAGTATGGGCACCCTTGTGCCCCCAGCCCCAGAGAGGGCCCTGGGCTTGCCTACCTGCCCGCTGCTGATTAAGGTTGGGAACTTTCTTTCTGGTTTTCTTTCTTTCTTTCTTTCTTTCTTTCTTTCTTTTTTTTTAATTTTATTTATTATTTTTAGAGAGAGGGAAAGGAGAGAGGGAGAGAGGGAGAGAGACATCCATGTATGGTTGCGTTTCACCTGCCTCCAGCCACCGACCTGATGGAGACCTGGCTTGCAACCTGGTTATGTGCCCTGGCTGGGAATCGAACCAGTGACCTTTGGGTTCACAGGCCAGCACCTTATCCACTGTGCCACCAGCCAGGGCCAGGCACTTTCTTATGTGAAGGCTGGCATGTATATTGGTGGGAAAACACTGGAGACCAAGAAAGTGCCAGGCCACTGAGTTAGTCTTCTAAATTGTTTGGGGAGGCCCCTCGAGAGACAATAATGTGGTGATTAAGAGAACAGACCATTGAGGTTCAAATCCCTGACAGGACACTTAGTAGCGGTGTGGTGATATAACCACTCCATGCCTCAGTGTCCCATCTGTAAAATGAGGATGATCTTAGGCCTCTTGTGAGGGTGAAGTCAGCCAAGGCGTTAGCTCTTATCACCATTGTAGTATCTCAACCCCCAACACCTGTTCCGTGGACTCGGTACCCCTTATCTATGGCCCTACATTCCTCCACTCCCATTTCTAACAGACCTCCCCTTGCACCAAGACAAGCCTTCACTGGCCCCACAATTTCTGTGCTGCTGAAGCCCAGGTCCCATGGATGAACCCCACCTCACCCCCCTGAGAAGCCAGGACTCAGGTGGATCTTACCAGAAAGTGGCCCAGTGTCCTGGGGACAGGCTGGCACCAGGCAGGTGCCCTGTTCTGCCCCTGCGGCTCCTGCCCAGGAGGGCGAGGCCCCTGAGCTTAGGTCTATAAATAAGGTATCTGGGAGGAACGGCTTTAATTTGCACTTTACCTATTGGTGTTTACTTTGCTATTTCCAATATGGTAATTTAATTCTGTAGGGCGCCTGGCTGGGGGGGCACCTGAGGCATGCGGTTACCTGACCACACCAGGAGTGACTCCTATGTCCCTGTGCAGCTCGGGACACAGATGTCCCAGGGACAACCATAGCGTATGAAGGTCCCAGGTGTGGGCACGACATGGAGGGGCTTGGCTGGACATTGAGACCCCTCTGTACCCAGACTCACAATCCTCCCCACTCCACTTGGCTCCTTCTCCTGACAGCAGTGCCAGCATCTCCCTTCTCGATGGCTTCCCTTGCCTTAGCCCAGTGCCTCCGTCTCTGCTGAGGGGACCGCACTCCTCCAGCCACTTGGGAGCTCCCTCCAGGTGTCTCTGATGGCCACACAGCTGATTATAGACTGCCTTTGAGGTTTGTCCCCCCGCCACCCTAGTAGCTTGCCCTCTTTTACCATTTTGTATTTTGACTTTTCCATGAGATTGTGCGTTCCCTGAGGCCAGGACTCTGTCTTCTTCAATTTAGAGCTCCCTGAGGGCAGAGTGTGCTTTTCCCTCAGATTAGGGGTCTCTGAGGAATGGGGCTATTTCTGCCCCTTGGCCTGGGGCTGTCCCAAGGGCTGAGGCTGATTTCTCTTCTTTTGGTCTCTGCTCCCTTCCCACTGTTCCCCACGCCCACGTACATCCCTAGGAGGGCTTTGGCCCTGCTGTACTTCCTCTGGCCTGGTCTATCCATTAGGGCCACCAACAGCATGGTCGTCCTGTCCTCACAGTAGCGCTGGCTGGCGGTACTGCATCATGGCTTACTGGCCACAGGCACCTTTGCCTTTGTGAGCCTCTTCCTTCATAAACAAATGCCTCAAATTACATTTTACAACTGCATCAGGATAAAGATAAATATATTCATATTATATCTAGAAACATTCTCTTTGACTTAAAGCATCACATTTTCCTCTGATTTTGAAATAAATCAAAATATTCCCATGGGCCCCTGATCATCTTATGGGCTACCATTGTGCCTGCCATGTGCGAAGAATAAGCCGGGCCATTGGTAAGCCTCACAAAGTCCCCGTGAGCCAGGCAGGGCCCCATTCTGTACCCCACACCACCAACACCACCACAGCTACTGTTGCCGGCAATAGCCACAGCAGGGCCCCCTTGACGGCTCAGGGCCAGGCTCTGGGCCGAGCACTCGGTCACCTTTGTCTTATCTAATCCTCCCAGCCATCCTATGAGGCAGGCACTGTGATTATTTCCCAATTCACAGATAAGGAAAATGAGTCTCAGAGGGAAGAAGTGACAGGTTCAAGGTCACCCAACCAGTCAGTGATGCGGTTAAGGAGTGGGGGGTTGGGGGTGGGGAATGGAGGAACACAGGGGACCCAGCATCAGAAAGTCTAGGTTCTTCCACTCCAGAGAGTGGGAAGGGCCAGGCAGAGCACGGGTGGGGGTCAGCCACAGAGACTGGTTAGCCTTCTCCAGGCTCCTCCCGAGGTAGGTAAGACCTTGCCCTGGAATTACCTGCTTTCCTGCCCTTCCTCCCCTCTGGTTGGCCCAAGGCTGGGGGTCCTAGACTTAACTGCAAGGTGGGGAGGGCATACAGGGATTCCTGAAAGGGGTGCCCACCACCCTGCCCCCTTCCTTCTTCCCTTCCAGCCACCCCGTCCCAAAGGCTGCCTGGGAATCTCGTCTAGGCCGGGAGAGTCTGAGGGTAGGAGATAACCTAGTGGCCTGAGGGGTGAGGAGCTCAGAGGGGACGTCGGGTGTGGTGGACCCCTGGTCAGTGATAGAGGCGAGGTGCTCAGGGCCCTCCCCAGAGCCAAGTCTGCCGCCCTGGCCCCTGAGCTGGGACCACCCCCTCCTACCCTGCTGGCCCCTCTCTGTGTTGCTACAGTCATTTCCTTCTTTTCTCCACTTTCCTCTTCCCTCTTCATTTTTGGCTTGTCTTTTAAAAACCCTTCTCTTTCACCTCATCCATCTCTCCTTCACCTTTTTATGTCTGCCCTGTTTCTTTCTCTGTGCTTTTCCTCCCTTCGCGGTCTCTGTATTCTCTCCTCTGCCAGGAGAGTATCTCTGAGGTTTCTGCTTTTTTCTCTCAATCTGTTCACCTGCTTTTCCTCCTCCTCCTGACCTCTTAGTGCTTCTCCTTCATCCCTGGCCCTGTCTGTCTCTCTGTCATTCTATGTCTTTCTTTGTCTTTCTCCCTCTCCCATTATTCTGAGACATGACAGTGCCTGGCCCAGCAGGGACAACACAGACAAATTACCCAACAAAGGCACAGAGAACATGCTTCAAGAGAACATTAGGGGTCTGGCTACGTGTGTGAGGAGGGGGAGAGGGAGGCCCAGGAGCCGTCAGGTGCGGGCTCTCACCCACAGCTGGGCAGGAGGGGCTCCAAGCCTGAGCTGTGGAAGGGAAGCAGGAAAGGATTTTGTGCAGACTGGGCTCTGGTTGGCTTTCAAGCAGCATGTCTTTCTTCCAAAGCCAACCCTTTGATCCCTGGAGACATAAAAGGAGCCATCTGCATTTGTGTTTCCTACAGGTAGTATGGAGGGGGAGGAGAGGGTGGAGGAAGAGGGAGGACACTGAGAGAGGCTACACATGGCCTTCTGAGTCCTATGTTTGAGCCCCGCCTCTGAGCCTGTCAATGGATATATGTAATAACTGACTAACAGGACTGCTTTGGAGAACAAATAAGATGATGTGTTATAACTCAAAAGCCTAGTTAAGGGGTTTTGAGGGGTTTGGTGTGAGTCAGGAACAGAGCCATGCACCCTCTAAGTAATTTCCAGGGCTTACTGTAAAATCCTTCATTTACTTGAGGTGACTCACCTCCTCCAGGAAGCCTTCTAGATTAGCCCCAGTTGCCAGGTTCCTTCCCAGCCACTGAACAGTTTAGTTCTTAGGTATCTTGTTCACTCTCCCTGTCAGAATGGGTGCTGGTCATTTCCATCTCCCCAACACATCAGAGAATGGCTAAGAAATGGGCTGCATTTTTACTTCCCCTTGTAGTCCTAGGGCCTGACCCAGGTGGAGTGAACTGGACACACTCGGTCATAATAATCCTCTCTTGAGGGCCTAAGGAAGCTCCAATTTTCAAAGCACTTTGGCAGATGCTCTAGCCAAGTGAGGAAGGCAGGGCATGGATTAGGGTCCCCATTTTATAGGCAGAAAACCTGAGGTTCCAAAAGGTCAAGTAACTTGTCCAAGGTCAGTTAGCAAGTAAGACTGGTGAAAAACCCAGAGCCTGTCTGCCACTCACATTTTATAATAGGGAAACCAAAGCAGAGGACAATGGAAACAGAACTTAATAGAAACTGGGTCCAGATTAAAACCTAAGCTTCTAGTATTTTTCTTCCAACCTTAACTGGACCACTCTCCTGACCTCCACATTGTAGCACATATTTAGGGGACACTGGGCTTACAGGGAAAGCTCAGAAGTCCCAGGGCTATGCCAAGGGCCCTGCCAGGTGACTTGCTGGGTTAGAGCTCCATGTCTGGGATCCCAGATGTGCCACTGTGGCACGTGATAGGTCATGAGTCCTGCCACAAGTGACATGAGTCAGAGAGATGGGCTGAATGGGACTCCCCTGTGTCCACTTCTTTCCTCCTTTGCATGCCAGGCTGAGTGCACGGCTATGCCTTTGGCTGCCAGGGTCGGGAGCAGCAAGAGACAACATCAGTGGCTGGTCCCGTGAGAGTATCCCACAGACTCCACCCTCCTTTCAGACAACAAGGAGTCTCTCGAGTGTGGTCAGAGGACTCACCCCTGTGAGAAGACCTCTTTCCAGCCCCCTTGGCTCTCAAGACCTCTGAGCTCTAGGCCCTGGCTGGTGGCTCAGTAGAAAGGTGCCAGCCTGCCAGCAAACCCAAAGGTTGCTGGTTCAATTCCCAGCCAGGGCACATAACCAGGTTGCAAGCCAGGTCTCCAGCCAGGTCTGTAGCTGGAGGCAGGGAAAGGCAACCATACATTGATGTTTCTCTCCCTCTCTGCCTCCTTCCCCTCCCCTCTCTCTAAAAATAATAAATAAAATATTTAAAAAAAAAAAGAACAAAAAAACAAAAGACCTCTGAGCTCTGACTCAGAATCCTCATGAGTTCTTAATCTGGGGTTTCTACCCTCTCAGCCCTAGGACCTCAGGATTAGTGTCCCAGCCTAGATTCCATATTTTATCTACCACACATGCCGTGTTTATTATGCACTGATCCATGTCCCCATTTTATTAATGAAGAATGCCTATTTGTGAGAGCATCAGAATTTCCAGTGTTTCTGTACTGATAAAGTGCCAGCTAACATCAGAGACCTGCCACTTGAGTCTGAGGCTACAATTGAGGAAAAGAACTGGTAGGATTTCCAGGACAATGTTTGAAACAATAGAAAAAGCTTAGGGGCTGTCCTTATTGTCATCACAGATTCTTGAGGGTTTGGGTCTCTAAGCTGGGGATACTCAGTATGTCCCAGGACTCTTCTGTGGCACACATGGGCCACACACACACACGTGCATGTACACACCCAGAACCAGCAGCTGGGCCTGAGATGATGTGAATTGCTTGCCAATCCTGCCCCTTAGGCTCAGCTTATCTGGTGATTCTAGGCATTGTAATTTCTCCCTTGGGGCTGTTCACTTTGAGCCCTTCCCATATGAGCTGTAAGCTGGGTAATGTGCAGGGATTTACAGTCTTGTCAGGAGATGAGACCCGTGGACTGAACACAGGTCAAACAGTGCATGACATGTGCTACCGGCAGGGGCGAGGTCCAAAAGGGGAGCAGAATTGGAAGCCACACCACACGTGGAAGGCACATCACACTTGGGTAATCTCTGGTGTGTGGGTCCATTTGAGTATTTCCTTGCCAAGGTAAGTTTTCATGCTCTGTAGGAGTAGCAAGTACTTCCAGGCTGCTAGAACCTGATGGTCTTCAAGTCTCATATATTTTGCTTTAAACTGCATTTTTTGGTTTATTTTTTGCTGGCAGGTTCATCTCCATAGTTAGATTTGGCTTCAGCTAGTGTTAATTAGTATGCCTTCCTTGAGAAGGTACCCCAACAGATGGAGGGGCTCAGCTATGTGCCTGGAACTGGGAAAGCTTGCCTGGGAGGCAGTGACAGGCACAAGTAATCCTTGAGGTGTGTCATCCACCTGGATAACCGAGAATTCGCAGCATCTGGCAGGTCCTAGGAAGATGATAAATAAAGGTAAAAAAACTGACAGGTCTGGCCTCCAGCCTGGGATGGAGGACACAACCCATCGACTGAAAAGCCCCGGGGGCTGGTGTTACCCTATACCTTCATAAGCAGGCACTGGACAGGAAAGGAGGGTTGGGGGTGAGAAGGGGACTACTTCTGGTCAACTACTCCCTGTCATCTCTCTTCTCCTATCTGGATCTCAGCTCCTTATCCACAAAATGGAACACTTGGCCACCACGACCTCCAAGGCTCCAAGATGGAGACCAGAACATTCCTCCCTGGCCTCAAGAGATGGGATGGAGCCAGAGAGAGGCAGCAAAAGCTGTGACTCTAAGACCAGGAGGCGCCTGGTCCAGGGGAGGGGGGGGGGGGGGGGGGGGGGGGGGGGGGGGGGGCTGGAAGCAGCGAAGTTAGTGCTGTGCCCTCCACCTCGGCTATTTTTACCCTAGAACACTGAACGGCAAGAGGCCTGGCTAAAAATACCAGCAGCCCAAGTGTAGAGCATCCTCTCCCTAGAGAGGCGGGGTGGGGTCTGGCAAGAAGCTGGGGTAGGGGGTGGGGAATGGGAGTCTGAAGGGCATTCATCCTTTTTCCCAGGACTGGGCTGCATCGGGAGTGACTGGGAAGGAGACCCTTCCTTTCAAAGATCCTTCCATCTACGTAGCTCAAGAATATGCTTCTTTTGTCATTTTTGGTAAATCCCAGCCAACCCTGTCCACACGTGCACACATTTTTTCCCCCAAAGCAATCAGAGTCTACTACACTTATTTTGTGTTCTGTTCTTTTTCACTTATTCTTTCATCAACATTTTGTGTTGCTATGTGGTCTTCATACTTGTCATTCTTAATGGCTGCATAATATTCCATACAAGGAACTTTTTAAATTCCCTGATCATTGGGCATTTGAGGGCTTCCAGTTTTCCATTATCATAAATAAAGCTGCCCTGGACATCTTTGTGCATGTGGCTTTTTCCTTCTCATTAATTATTTCTGTAAGAGAAGTGCCCAGGTCAGCTGGCAAGGCTGTTTTTGTGCCCTGTTTGATGTGGTTTGCCAAACTGCTTTGCAAAGAAAATGAAGGAGGTTTAATGTAAGGATACATCCCACACTGGGAGCCAAGGGCAGCCAGGCTTCAGGGAAACCGGAGCTGGGAGCCAACAGGAGCTCAGACAGCTGCCTCCTGCTCCCAGGGGCCTGCCTTGCTGAGCTTCTCTGCTTCCCCTGTGCCAACTCTTTCCCTAGCTGCTGCTTTTTCTCTGTTTTCTTCTCTTTTTTTATTTTATTTTCTTTATTTGACCTAGCAAAGCTGTCACCTCTGAGCACATATCATTTTCTAACCAATTGCTCCCATGTTCTGAGGGCTCACTTTATCCCAGACACTGTACCAATTGCCTAAATCGATTATCTTAATCTTCACACCACCCTCTGGGGTAGTTAAACTATCCCCATTTCGCAGATGGATTAACTGAGGCATAAGAAGATTAAGTAACTTGCTCAAAGATGTTGTCAATAACTGGTGGCACCAGGTTCCACCTCACTGATTTATCTCACTTCAAGCAGGTACTCAGGACTGCCGCACCAGTCCCCTAGAAACACAGAGGCCCCCAAATCTATCGTTTCTGTGTCTCCAAGTTAAATTTTTTTAGATCTATAATTTACATACAATCAAATGCACCAAGTTACATGTGCTGCTCTATGCCTTTGACAGTAATATACACTTAATGTAACATACACTTATGTAATTTATACTCCAGTTAAAATACAGAACATTTATATCACACGGAAAATATCTTGTCCCTCTTTGCAGTCAATCCCTTGTTTTCCAGAAGAAAAAACACAAATTCTGATTTTTGTTAGCACATGATAGTTTCGTCTGTCTCGGAGTTTAAATTCCAAAGAGGGAGAATCTGGTATAAACTAGCCTATGGATTAGAGCCGTGTATATCAAGGTCCAATCACCTATAATAGGGGTGGGATTAAGAAGGAGGAGGCTGGGCCATGAGGACAGGTGGACAGATCATCCCAAGGTCCCAGCATTGAGCTTTGCTAAAAACTATGAAAGAGTAGTATCATTGCTGTGAATGCTAACTTGCTTCTGCGAGTATTTGTAAAGCAGAACATGTTTCCTCATGTTTCTTTCTTTTTGTGTGTGCTGTCTACATTTGCTCACCTAAATCATGCTTTATAGCCTTACAGATATGAAGGCCACACCGAACAACCGTGCGCTGACAGGGGTTGCAGTGGAGCAAGGATGATTTCTCAATGAATGATTTCTCTGTTGCCCTGAAGGCCTGGGGTGGGCGTAGTTGAGGAGCTTTGGCTGACTTTCTGTTCCGTGTTTATGAGAAACCACCTTCTCTCTCCCAGCTTGGCATGTTTCTCGGACTAGGCCATTTTTAACAGGGATCTCCTCAGCCAGGAGGATCTCTGCATTTGCCCTCTCCTCTCTGGATCCTTCTGAATAAATTGACCCCTAGGAGGTCTCAGGGACCTGCTCATACGGTGGGACTCTTCCTTGAGCTGCATCCTACGTCTACTCTTTGTTGGTCTGCAGCTTTTTTCTCAATGTAATTCTGGGCTGAATGTGTACATACTTTTCTTTCCAAGCCCCCAGGCAGAGGATTTGGTATTTGCATCTCTCTTTGTGAAGTATGTCTTGTTTTTATAAGAAGTTGAGGGTCCTCTCCCACCCTCTGTCTCTAGACCCTATGGGTGACAAAGGGGCCACTGAGGCCAGAGCCTTCCGTCCAGGGTTAAGGCCTTGGAGGTAGTGTGCTACAAAGTAAACCATACACCTGCCACAGACATTGAGGGCTCCAGGCCCAGAGAGAGACGCATGTGGTGGGCACTAAGGATGTTGAGTCAGAAGGAGCCCCTGTGGACAGGGAACAGGCAACTATCAGGTCAGTCTTTAATCGGCAGTAAGATTTTATTGCACTGAACGGCCTGCTCTCACCAGCTGTTCCCAGCCATAAAATAGCGGGAGGAGGGGGGTGACACAAGAGATGCTCTCTGAAACCAGGGGTTCAGGTTCACCCTTGGGATCCCATCTGCGACCTTGGCCTCTGCAGTCAGTGCTCCATCGCAGCCTCTGGCACGCAGCACATGCCCAGTGCTTTGGGCTGCAGTGGATGGTTCATGGCCGCCTCTTTGGACCGACCCTCAGCGCACACTCTTCACCTATGCCTTGGGGATACTCACTAGAATCAGCAGGAAGTGGTGCTCCTCTGCTGGCTCCCTAGGAAGTTGGATGGCTTCTGATTGTGCAAAGCCCAGGCTGCATGGGCCGTCATTCTCCTTATATCATGAGCCACAGTTCAGAGTTGTTTTTAAAATCTCTGCTCAATATTGTCCCTCCTACCTCACAAGATTGGCTGATAGGATGTCCTGGGGCTAGTCATTTGTTTCCCGTGGCTGAGACCGCCAATGGTTCCTTTACATCTATTCTCCTCTTCTATGGTGATAAAAGTTTTAGTTGGGTACCAAGCTCTCCACCAAGGACTGCATTTTCCTGCTTCCTTTACACTTACATGTGCCCTGTGGCTAGACCCTGGCCAATGGGGTAGCAAGGAAGGGGAGCCCCCTTTCTCTTTTCCTTTCTCGCTAGCTAGAATATAACACAATGGCAGGAACTGGAGAAGTCAGTTTGGACCACAAAGTGAAAGCTGCACATGGAGGAAGATAGAGCAACAAGATTGAAGGAAGCTGGATACCTGACACCATTAAGCTACCACATCATTGTGAACTACCTACTTGGATGTTTACGTGTGAGAAAGTTCAACTTCTATCCTAGTTAAGCCTCTGTTTTGGGGGTTTCTTTGCTGAACCTATATACTCACTGTTGTCTCTCAACAGAATGACTACATCTGGCCTCTATAGACACGTCTGGTCACTGGTAAGACAGGAGATCCCATGTTTCAGTAGACTGTTACTTTGGTGATCACCGACAGATTATCCTCCCAGTATTCACACCCTTGTGTGGTTCCCATTCACAAGAACTCTAGACTTGAGCATGTGACTGGCTTTGGCCAATGGGACATAAGAAAGCGTGATGAATGAAAGCAGAGCACTTACTTGCCTGTGGGACTCATCCTCTTAGATCACTGGCTCTTGGAGGGCTCCTTCTCCAAATCCAGCTGTCAATCTTGAGAAGCCCAACCTGGCTACAGAAGAGGCCACATGGAGGAACACTAAGGCCCTGCCCTTTGCACCCCTAGACCCTGCACCAACTTGCCAGCCTGTGGGTAAAGCCATCCTGGAGGTGGATCCTACAGTTTGATGTATGGAGTAGAAATGAGCTATCTCTGTCATACCCTGTCCAAACTGCAGCATTGGGATCAAATAAACAATTGTTGTCTTAAGCCACTAACTTTTGGGGCTAGGTTGTTATGCAACACTAGGTAAATGAAACATGTGGATGGCCCCGGGCCCTCTGCACTGTCTGAAAAGCTCTGAATCCCCTGTACTTTCTTCTATCCCAAAATGCCAAATATGTCTTCCTTACAACTTGAGACTAAAATACTACACAGAAAGTTGCTGATATTCTGGAAATACACTGGGGTGGCTATCCTTCCCTCCAGAACACCCTGCCCCTCTCTTACCCTTGCCAGGTAGTGACCACTTGGCTTCATGTTTGGATTTATAGTTCTGAGAGTAGGGACAGGTTCCATGGGCCACCCCTTCTTTCTTCTAAAGCTGCTGAGGGGCCATGTCTCTTAGATAAGAGTTTGAGGACAGAATTTGTCAGGCCAGGGCTGCCTGTGTCAACAATGCCTGCCCCCCCCCACCCCCCCGCCCCGCCAGTGCCCACATGAGTAAGTTTCAGGGAACAAATGAATGAATGGTGAACCAAAAGTACCCCATGTGCATCAGAGAAGAAAGTCAAGGTGAGAGATGTATAGAGGGGGTGTCCAGATTAGAGAGTGAGTAGAGTCTAGGTATAATGAGAAATGCTTCAGAAATATTTTTAATCCTTTTAAAATGTAATTATAGTAGCTAAAATTATTGAGTTCTTATCCTGTGCCAGGCACTATGCAAAATGCTTTATGTGTTATTGCATTAATCATCTCAACAACCCTGGGAAGGAAGTATTATAACTTTCACCCCATTTTATAGATGAGAAAAGTGAGGCCCAGAGAGGTTAGAAAACTTGCCTAAGCAGGGATGGGAAGATTTGAATTCAGTCTGGCCCCAGCACCCAACAGCATAGCCACACCATCCTGACAAACAATAGGTGTCCCATATTCCACCTTTGAGAAGAAGCCAGGACCTGGCATGCCTCAGGGCACAAGTGCCAAGCCTACTCTACCAAGTGCTCCCAGGTCCTTAGATAACCCAGGTCAGAGGAAAAGAGGAAGGAGAAGGAGGTGAGTCTGGGGCCCACGTGCCAAGCAGCAGAGGCACTCGCACTGGGAACCAGAGATGGCACTACCTGCCCTGCCCCAGCACCTTCACCCACTGCTCCCACTCACTCTTTAGAAACGAGCCTGGCCATTCACACATGTCCCTAATGCCAGGTTCCAAGAAAGCCACCTAAAGACCTGGTATTTGAGATGTAAAGAGACAGGCTCCCTGTACTTAGTGCTTCACTAACTTTTCCAATTATAGTGCCCTATTTTCCAAAGTCTAAAATGGACATATGTTATAACTGTCTTGGGCCCCAAGGTTTCAGAAACACCGTTAAGGCACCTGAAATACTATCGTATATTTTAGACTAATTCCTAAAAGGCCCAGTGGGGTTATATTTAACATCTGCCAGCACTCATGCAGATCTGGTCTTTGTTTGCAAACAGCCTGGAATTTGGGCACATGAAAACCTCAGGTGGGATCAGCTCTGTCCTGGACTAAGCAGGGATATGGAAGAAAGGAAGGGTCCAGGGTCAGATGGGGCTGAGTTGGAAGAAAAGGGGATGCAGTCCTGCCATCACGGAGCCCCAGTCTGAGGGGAGGTACAGCCTTGTCCTCAGGGAACCCTAGTTTGACGGGAGACACAGCTCATCTTCAGGGAGCTCCTGTCTGAAGAAGACAGAGTCCATAGACTCAAGAGAGAGCCACCAAACAGCCTGGGTCTGTGAGGAGCAGGGTTCCTCCTTCCCCATCTGCCTCATTTCCTACCCAGAGAAGGCTTAGGGATCCTGGGACAGGAATCTGAGTGAGCCATTCTGGGCCTGGACAGAGAGACCAGAATTGGGTGGCCTGCTGTCACCTAGAATATTTGCTAGGCAGTGACAGCTCTTTGCTCCCTGAGTCTTATAGGTCATACAGAATGAGTGCCTACAGGGTCAGCAAAGTGTCTCTATGGTGCTGACCAGGACTCTTTTATTCCTGGGTTGGGAAGCAGACTGCCCCAACCCTCTCAGTGTGAAAAGACCAAGAAAAGGGGTTGCTTTGGGTCTGAAAAAGTCCCCTTCTCAGACTGGGAGCTTTAGTCCTGGACAACTTCACAGGGACAGGGAATTTGGCCTGCCTTGTACACTGTTTCAGCCCGAGGGCCCAAGGCAATGCCTGGCACGTGGTAGGTGCTCAAGAAAAAAAATTTCAGTTCATTAGAGTCCATTTTCCTTTTCAACACTAACTCCAAAATCATTTCCTACCAAAAACATATCCTTAATAAAGCTTCCCTCACTTCAGTGGCAATGACTCCACTGCAGTAAATAAAAATTCATTTTCAAATACAATCAATTGAATCCTAACTGGCTATTTTGAAAGGGAAAAAGATAAATTTAGATTATTTGTGTTGTTGTGTAGGAAGCTTTATGCTAGTTGTTTTATAGACATTATATACAGGCATTAATCTTTTCAGACGTTATATTGTTTAATCCTGAGGCTTGGGGAAATTATGTAGTGCACTTGGATTTATACCTCTAGGAAATTGCACAGCCAGGGTTCGAACCCAATCCTGACTCGGCCCCTTTCCCAACTATGTTGCTAAATTCCATGGAGTTATTTTTTTTCCAACAGTTTTATGATCCAAAAAGTAACTCCACAAAGATTTGTTTAATTCCTGTGTGTGCCCAGAAAGTCCCAGTCCCAAGCCCGCAGGCCTGATCTAAGCTCCTGTGACAGTTGACCCAGTCTCCCCTCAACTGCAGTTCCCAGCAAACGCCAGCCCTGCCAGCCAGGGCTTAGTGACACCTGTCATCCAGACCTGCAATGGATTATCCTTCAAATCAGAGCACATCCAGACTTGTCAGTTTTTCCCAGAAAGTTGCCTCTTAGAGTAACTTTCAGAGTCGTCAGACCAGGAGTAGGATAACAGACACTCCATTGGGTCTGTCACCCTTCCTGGTTCCCATACCCTTTGGGGATGGTGGGCACGTGGGCTCACTGTTCCACCTTGTTTCCCAATTCTTTCAGCTGCTGATTTGAAGAGACTCATTCCGCAGGCTATGCATCTCAGGACTCTTAACCTTTGCTAACACATTCTTTGTGATCATTCTCATCATTGCATATGTGTGCAAATGCATTATCACCCCATTATTATTATCTCCTAATATGCATTAGGCGCTGGCCATAAATTGTTTCTAATCTTCATTAAACCTCCACCATTATTACCCTCTTTCTATTTATAGGAAAGCTAAGGTTTGGAACTTGAAGAGACCATGCATCTTGCCCAAGGCCGCTTAAATTGTAAATGTCAGAAACTAGACTTGAATCTAGAGCTGTCCCGCTCCAAAGAAATTCTGTTAGCTAATCTTTTCTAAAAATAGGTGTTAATCAAAACTTGATGAAAAAAAGTTTTAAAAATACATCTTCACAATAAGGCCACGAAAGAGAATGAGGCAGCTCTCTATGCATAGATATAGTGCTGGATGCACCAAGAACTTTTCCAGAAAAACAGCACTAGCTGGCCCTGGGGGGACTGTCCCAAGGAAGGAGCAGGGGAGGGAAATTGTCTTGTCACTGTATTCTCTTCATTACTAATCCTTCCTTTGTTCTTTTCACCTTTTCAAAACCATGTAAAAATAATTTTAAAATCAAACAAAATGGGGCCCCATTGCTGAACTTTCTCTAAATTGGGGTCTCTGGGGCTGGGTGTTGGGAAGCAGCATTTTAACAAGCATCCTCGGCAGGGCCGGAGCCCTGGGACCCCAGCCTCCCAGAGGCCTGAAAGAACCTCATCTCACCTAGCATGTTCCCTCTTCCCCAATTCTGAGTCCTTAGCTTGGAAGTGTCAGCTCCATGCCACCCTCTCTCTCCTTTGTGTCTCCCCAGAGACCTTTCCCAGTCTGATATCATGAGCTCCAGACCTGCAAATAGGCCAGCACCATTGAGGAGGACACAGTCCCTGTGCTCTGGGACCCCACTAGTGCTCAGAGGTCACCCATTCTCAGGCCTTGCCACCCCACATGCCTGGGCCCGCCATCCCCCAGACCCCACACCCTTCGGCCTCCAAGGCCAGCCAGGTCCACCTTGTTAGGTTTCCTGCATAAAAACAATAACCTCAGCAAGAAAGGGGAGCAGCTTAGACAAGAACCTAGTATAAAGGAACCATGGACATGGACAACAGGTGGGATTGACTTGGGGGAAATGGGTGGGTGGGGAGGGGGACAGAGGGGAGCAAAAAGGGGATGGATGTAATACAACAACAATAAAATTAAAAACAAACAAACAAACAAAAACACAATAACCTCCTAGCCACACTGTTCTGCAACTTGGCTTTTTGTGTCCTAATCTCTCAGAGATCTGCTAACATTCCACAGTGGTGCAAAGAGAGCAGCATGGCGTTTCCCTGTGTCAAGGGGTTGGCATCTACCTGGGAGCGATATGAGCATGACTTGAGAGTCAAACATCCTGGGACAAGTTCTCAGTCTCTGCGATGTGAGGATGGAAGGCGTTGAGACATGCAGAGCTCTTGGTAACGTCTGGCACCTAAGAAGTGCACAACGCTGTTCCCACAATCGGCACATCATCTGACTCCGAGGGAAGATTATAGGGGGCAGTAATCGGAGTCTGGGCTGTGGAGTTAGACTACTCGGCATCCAATCCCCACTTTCCATCTTCTCAGCTCTCTGCTTTCTTAAAGCCTCAGTTCTCTCCTCTGTAAAGTGGGGTTAACTCCTGCCTCATAGGGAGGTTGAGGGTGGTGTCTGATTCCAAGCAGGTGCTCAGCAAACCTTCGTAGAACGAACACCTGGATGAAAGTGCAGCAGGAGGCCTGAGGAGCAGAGGGGCGCCTCCACCTCTGCCTTGGGCTGCTGGAGAGGGTCTATTGGCACATCTGGAATAGGGGTAGGGTCCTGGCCCTCTTTCTCCACAGCACCCTGGGTGATCACAGCTGGAGGAAGACCCTAGACCGCCCAGGTATTCACGAGGGGTGAAAACAGACCTGCCACCCAGACCCGGTCTGTCAATGCCTGTCAGCGCCATCTGCATACTGCCCTGCTAAGGAGCTGGACTATAGGAAACCAATCACAATCTCCTCGGCCATGCGCTGGGCAAGGGTCCTCATGGTAGTAGAGTTTGAGAATGTCTGGGCTTAGCCTGAAGAAGAACAGAAGAAGCAAAAGTATAGCAGGTGCAGTTGTGCCTGGACTCCTCTAAGCCCTGCTCCCTGGCCTTGGAGGAGCTGCCCCCCATGCCTCCAGGTGCCTCCTTCCATACTAGCTGAGCCCCCTCCAGCCCTTCTTTTGGGGTAAGCAGCCTGACCTCTTTGCTCTCCTGATTGAAAGAGGAGGAGGAAGAGGAATTCAACAACTAAGGCCATTTGCCTGGGGCTGGTTTGCAGGACCAGAGGTTCTTAGGTGCCTGCCTGCAGGCACAATTAACTCATTTATGCCTTTGTTCAGTTTTAAATTTCCTATAACAGTTATTTAAGCCAAAACTCAAGGCATAGGCCAGAAAGCAAGATTTCAAATGTTCTCCAGTTTATCTTTTATTTATCTGTCCAAGCTGCCATTGATAGATGGAAAAATCCCATGAGGGCCAAAACTCAGGCTCTTACTCTATTACCATGCCTATCAGAGGAAGCTCGAGTGTGACACTGTCATCATTAATATCCCCAAAGGCCAAGGGGCCAAACAGTTGCTAGATTAACTAAGCACATACCATGGTATAGGCACTGAAGTAAGCACTTCTCAGGTATTAACTCATTTAATCCTCATTACAACTCTGTGAGGTCAACGCTATTACAATATTCATATACAGAGACAAAGCTGAGGCACGGAGCAATTAAACGACTTGTCCAGTCATACAATAGGAGGTGACAGGATTCAAACCCCAGCATTCTGGACCCTGAATCCACTTTCAGCAGCACCATGAGCCCTTGGTGGGCATTTGCGGGGTCACTGGCTGGCCAGCACGCAGGTGTGCAGGCAAAGGTGGGCAGGGCAAAGGGTCTCAGGCCTGGGTTTCTGGACTGATTTGGGACTAAAACAGCAGTTTGGCCTCTGAGGGCCTCTCAGCCCTGGCTCCCCCTCCACCTACCATCCACCTGGCCCTGCGCAGGCAGCCCAAACAGGACACCATTGCTGGGGCCCTGGCAGGGATGCCCTGCCTAATAATCTCTGCCCACTATGGGAACCTAGCCTCTCCTTGCCACGTCCATCAAGGTCATTCAGTGCGGCCTGGCTGCCGGCTGCTCCCCAGGCACTGAGCCAGGTGTATGTACGTGTCTTTTTCCACCCTGCTTCCTCTGACCTTCTTGAATAATTTGTGATTAAGAACATGGACTCCAGGGTCAGACTACCAGGATTGAGTTACAATCCTGGCTTTGCTGTGTGGCCTTGGACATGTTACTTAACTTCTCTGTGCCTCACTTTTTCATCTTTAAAATGGAAATCAAAACAGATTGCTGTTAAGGATGGCTGTGAGGGTTAAACGAGTTACATAAAACATGTAAAAGCCATAGAACTGTGGTACATCTCAAACAGCATATACATTTTTGTGAATATTATTTATTTATCTTCTTACCCATGCATTTAGATTGATTACTAAATAGCCAATCCAGAGGGAGGGGAGAGTTGGCAGGGCACACTGGTAATGGTCTATACAGTCAGCTTCACTGAAAATCAGAGGTGAGTTGCCAGGATACCCACTTGCTCTCATTTGAAGTTATCCATGGCTGGAGGGGAGTTGGGAGAAGTTCTGCTCTCCTGCACCCTGGTTCCTGCAGGTCCTATGTGACTGTTGTCTCACCGTCTGCCGAGACTGAAAGCCAACATTGCTGCAGTCAACACTTAGTGCTCAGGTACACTCGACCACAGGCACAGCTTTCTACTTGATGTATTGTGATGGATTTTTTAAATCTTTGTCCAAGTTGTTTATGCGCGTAAGAGTCACCTAGCTCTCTAAGGTTCCTTATAAGCAGCAGTCTCGCTCAGCAGACATGCTCGGATTCAGTTGCGTGACAGAATTTCCTGGTGCCTCTGGCCACGACTCACACACAATCTTCCCTAACCCTAACCCTAACTCTCCCCTCCCATAATCTCCATGTCACTGGTTAGATGGGAATGGAATGTGACCTTGTAAAAGCACTGACATCCACGCTTGAGCCGTTTAGTAAACTATGATTGTTTTTAATTTCCTTTGCACTACGTTTTATCCTTCCTGGAATTGATGATGGTCCTTTTGGTTGTCTGCTTAACTTTCTATGCATTTAGAACTAATCTGAGGTTTTTTCACCTTATAATAACAATAAGAGCTAACATCTACTGAGCACCTTCTTTGTGCCAGGCACTCTGTTAAATCCTCTCCATGTATTAGCTCACTTAATCCTTACAGTAGCCCTCTGAGGTTGCACTGTTATGATCTCATTTTTCAGATGAAAAAGCCGAGGTACAGAGAGGGTAAGTGGCTTTCCCACCATCCCAGAGCAAGTGCGTGGCAGAGCCAGGATGTGAACCCAGGCTCTTACCACTCACGGTAGGGCCTGTGCCACCTGGTCGCTGGGAGCATCTTGCTGCCGTCTCCTCCCGGCCCTTCCTTTCCCTCGTGCTGTTTTCTGTCTCAGTAGCCAAACTACACACTGGGTGAGGGCAGGCCCGGTGCCCTGTTCCTCTGCAATCTTGGAGGCAGGGCTGGATGCATATATCCACCAACATATATTAGCCTAATAATGAAACACATTTCACAAACATATAATACCTTACTTACAAACATAAACCCATGTACATTACATATTCACACACATAGCACATAAACATGCAAATATATGCATATGTATACAAAAACATAAACCCACATTTACATAACACATGCAGATATTGTCACATCTTAAAACACACAAAACAGATGTGAAGACAACAAACTCCAACTATCAACAAGAGAACCTAAAAAATAAAAATGAAAACAAAAGCAAACCAAAAAACAAGCAGAATAGGACCAGAGTCATAGGTATGGGGATCATCGGGAGGGTTATCAGCTAGGAGTGGGGAGGGGGTGAAACAGGAAAATGGTGCAGAGATTAGGAAACAAAATTGGTGAGTACAAGATAGACAGGGGGAAGTTAAGAATAATAGTGGAAAGGGTGAAATCAGAGAATTTACATGCACAACCTAGGGACAAGAAGTAAGGGGTAGGATGGGACTGCGGGAGGGAACAGGGGCTTGAGTGGAGGGAGCAAAGGGAAAAGAATTTGAAACAACTGTAACAGCATAATCAATAAAATATATTAAAAAAAAAAAGGTTCAACCCCCCCCCAAAAAAAAAACAGATGCAAATAAACAACATAACACATGTGCAAACATATACAAGCACATGTGCCCATCCACAGATGCAAAAACTTGCACAAACTACCACACTTATATGCATACACAAATACACACACACACACACACACACACACACACACACACATGCACACGTGTGCCTGCCTGACCTGGTTTCCAGGGAGAGCCGTGGGAGAAGGCCAGTGTCCAGGTCCTGCAGCCATCAGCAGCAGGGGGGGTGAGTGCATTTCCTGACCTCCCTCTTGGGGTTAATCAGAGTGCGCCTCCCCAGAACAGAGCTGGGCAGCAGCTGCCTTAGATCAGCAGTGGGGACCGATGGAGTATGCAGCCTGTGGAGGGTTGAGGGTCTGCCAGAGCTTCTGTCTTGCTCTGGATCCCCACCCAAGGTTAGTACTGACCACACTCCCAAGGAGGCCTAAGAAGCTGCAGGATTATTATTATTTTTTTTTTTACAAATGAGAAAATGGAGGCTAAGCCAAGAGAGTTAACTTTTGTGAAAGCCTGTTCAAGGAGAGAGGGGATTTGATCAGTCTGTTGGAATCCAAAGCCACCACGCCATGCTGACCCTCACCGCTGAGAGATTATAGACTGCCCATACTGGAACTTTGCGCACCGTAGGTGCTATACGTTTTCTGTGGGGTGGCCAAGGTCATTGATCTGAAGGATGCCAGCGTTCTAAGTCCTAGGGTCTGACAAGTGGTTGAGGGGCTCCAGGGAACCAGACTCAGGATTCTGAGGCAATGTAGGCCTTCTGCGTGTCTGGGGGTCCTACTTTCATCACCCTCAGTCCAAATGTCCAGTCTCAGCATCTACAGGGGGCCACCAGCCCAGGGAAGCCCGTCCCCCCAACCCAAAGGCCCACAAGTGTGGTCCTTCCTCTCCTCCTGTCCTTCTTCCCCAGCCTGGTCTCACCACCACCACCAGCACTCCCCAGGCGCATTCCTCTCCCTCAGACATTCATTTCAAGGGCTCCACAATTTCTTTGCAGGATTTGATATGCCGCTCAGGCATTTCCTTGAGTGGCCCCTTGGTGTTTGCCCTCATCCAGATGGCATCCAGATGCAAACATCCCCCCACCACCACCACCGCCACCACCAGCTCTGGCTCCTCAGCTGGGGAAAATTAATTCTGACCCCCGCCTCACACCCACCTCCTACATCACTGGATTTATTTCTTGAGTAAGGCCAGGGCTCTTAGGCTAACACCTGGGGCCTGATTCTCTCTCCAAAGCCAGGGCTTCTGGCTGTCTTGGTCTCTGCCTCCCTCCCCAGCCTTTGTTCGTTGCAGCAGGTAATTGCTCTGTGAGCCAAAGCAAATGTCAGCATGATAATGAGGCGGTGAGATGCAGTTCTGGCCCTGGCAAGAGGGAAGAGCAGGGTGTGCGATTGTGTTTAGAGAGCAGGTGCTGGGCACCCAGGACCTCCAGCTGAGGTCTATGGAGATGACCAAATCCAGATGAGCAAACTGAGGTGCAGAGAGGGGCATAGGTAACAATCATGCTGATAGTTCCAGACCAATGTCCATGTGCAACAATAATATATACAGATCTGCCCATTTAGTCCTGATCCGGATATGACTATCCCCATCTTACAGATGAAAAAACTGAGGCCCAGAATGGTGAGAAAAACTAACCAAAGCAAAGAATAGCTTCTCTGTGCCAGACACTAGAGGGAATCCACCAACTTAATCTTGGGAACATCTTGAGAACTGCACATAGCTGTCCCCATTTTACAGCTGAGACAAACTGAGGCTCAGTAATGCATATAAGACCACATAGCTATTTAAGTGGTAGAACCTGGCTCCAAACCAAAGGTTTCCACAGCCCAAGAGGCCTCCAACATGGCTTCTCTAGATCAGCAGCAGGCCAGGCCTCGGGTGCTCTCCCCAGAGCCCTGTCCTGACACAGTGATGGCTTTCCTGGTGAGAAACATCTCCCAGAGCCTGTGGGACAGTCCTGGATAGGAATTCCTGTGCTGGGAGAGCCGTACTATTCTTCAGAGGCCAGGCCTCAGGTTTCCCAACTCTGTCCAGCGTTGGACTCTCAACTCGGCGGCAGGGTCACAGGGAACAATCCCCAGTTGGCCAGCGCTCTGCTGCCCCAGCGAGGTGGGTGAGGCCCTTGCTGATCTCCACTCAAACCCTCTGCTTCCCCCTAAAAGTTAATATTTACACACTCTCCACTGTGTGGCTGCAATGCTGCCGTGGACATCAAAGTGGCCAGGAGGGCTTCCCTGGTCCCAGTGCCCCCAAAATCCCTTTTGGGCTCCAAGTGAGGCCCATCAGACTTTAGGCAGCCAGGACAACAGGGCAGTTGTGCTGTGCCCAGATGGACTTTACTCTTTTCACTGTGTACAGTCAAGCTTCCTTGACCAAAAAATGGGGCATTTGGCCCAGGCTCAAGGCTGCAGTGCAGGCATTTCCTAGAACCACTGGGCAGCGAATCCCAGAGGTGTGAAGAGTGGGGGCCACCCAGGCTGTTGCCCTTCTGAAGCTCAGGCAGATATGTAGATGCCGACTAGTAGGACTGTCTAGTGATGCCTGGTGGGCCTGAGGCGTGTGGGCACTCGCCTAGGCCCATGGGAAGCACACCCATCCCTCTGGTCTCCCCAGCCCCAGGCAACACCAGAGCTGGACGCAAAGGGTGCATTAGGGACAGGGCTGGAATTTTTCGTCTTCAGGTGGCCCCCGAGGTTGCTGAGGGGTACATGCTAGCTCTGGCTATAGACTCTCCCCTCCCTAATCCCTTTCCTTTGCCTGCTGTCTTTCCTTTTAGATTCCAAGTGAGTTTGGTTTTTGCAGCAGATGGACAGAAAACCCGAGGAATCCAGTAACTCTGAGCTGGGCTCCTCCCCCGGAGGGTCAGAGGTGCTGTTTTCACCTGGGAGCTGAGCTGAGCTTTGAACCCCAGAGAGCTTCAGGGAGACCCCAGGCTGGGCGGAGGGAGAATCAGCCCTGCAGCCATGGGATGGCCCCATCTACACCCCTGGGGTCCTCAGGTGGGTGCTTCCTGCTAGAAGCATATAAGTAAACACCTGAGAGTCACAAGGATGGGCAGAGGGATAGGACATCATCTCCAGCTGCATGTCAGTGGCCAGGCAGCCTGGGAAGGGACACCGTGGCCAGCATGCCAGGTCCAACAGGTTAATGTTTGACCTGGAGCCATGTGTTTTTCCACTGGATATTTTTATCCTCTGTACCTGGCAGTGGGCAGCCAGGCGCCCTCCTCTGTGGGCACAGAAGGGAGGGAGGGGGTGCCCTGTTGGCGTTGCTCTAGGGAAGAGAGGATTGTAGAGAAGCCAGAGGGGCCAACCTGGGGGTAATGGGCAGGGGAGAGGGAGAACAGGGTCCAGAGCAGGACAGCTCTCTACACCTCAGCCATGTCCCGGCCCTGCCCTGCCCCCTCTGCCAGCTCCTAGATCTTCTGTCCCTAAAACGACTGGCAAAGGTAAGGGGAAGAAGAAGATGTGAAGGAAGACCACGAGAACCTTTCAGGGGTCCGCAGCTTTTCAAGAAGTTTAAAAATGCACACACACACACACACACAATTCACCTGTGTTACTCTCATTGGTAATGAGTCACGCTGAGATCCCAGACAACACAAGTTAAGAGATTCCTTCCTTTTGGACACACTGTGGTCTTACTCAGATGGGGGGAGTAAGTCGAAGCTGACTGGGGCCACCCCATCCTTCGTGCCGATCTAATGGGAAAACACAGCCTCGCTCCCAGGGAGCCCCCAGTCTAAGGGGTGTGAGGCTGCATCTAAACGTATGGCAAAAGCTTGTTCCTTTTCATCCAAGCAGCCTACAATTGAATTAAAGACAATCCCTGGATGGTATAGAGCTGAGCTTCCCAAGCCCTCGCTATGTCTCAGTTTCCTCCTTGACAGCGGGAGAGCCTGGCCTGAGCTGACTTAATGAAGCTGTTTACAGCCCAGTGGCCACAGAGCCCTTCTCACCCCTGCTGGGGGTGGAGGGGAGGGAGGCCTTGGAAGACTGCTCAGCCTAGGGCCAGCGGGTGCTCCAGTGCCAGCCTAGCGAAGCCCGCTTCCTTCCTGTCCCCACCTCCTGGTCCAGACTACCTTTCCATTTATACCTGAATCTGGTGGGAGTGGGCCCCTCGCAAACCTGCCCACCAGCTGGCGCCCAAATCACCAACGACCTCCGCCCTAAGGCTCAGCGACACTGGTCTGAGGCAGGCCTGGTAGGCTGGTCCCCAGCCCAGGGCTATTCTCAGGGCTCTCTAGGGATCTCCAAGGGGAGGAGCAGGATTATCTGGGGGAAACCAGTTCTCTCTGAGTGGCCCATGAAGGGCTTCCTGAGGTTGGCAAGTGAGGGTCCTCAGATCAAAGGGGGATAGGGGCCTGCCAGAAGAGGAGAGCTCTCTGGGGATGGAGTCCCAGCTCTCTCACTGCACTGTCCCCCCAAGATAGCCTTGAAGTGGGGTATAGGAATGGGCTGGGGAGCAGAAGACTCTCACTTGGGCACAGGGGAGTGGGGCCTGTGCTTTGGTCTACAGCAGGGGCTGAGGCTGTCTCCAGCTATGAGATCAGTTTCTTACTAGGGACTGAGCTCCCTGTCCCCAGCATACCTTTCTGCAGGTCTTCCCCTCCCACTGTACCCTAAACCCCAAGACTCGCCACCTCTCTATTCCCTGGTATATGCCAGGCACTGGGTTAGGGTCACTCACCTATAGGCCTCCCTCACTCCTCCATATAGCCCGGGTGATGAGTTTCTTCATCCCCATTTTACAGATGAGAAAACTGAATAGGAGCACCATTAAACAATTAACCCAAGGTCACACAGCCAGCCAGTGGCATGGCTGGATTTAAACCTAAGACTGTTTGGCTCCAAGTTCAGCTGAAAGATTGTATCAGCCATGCAGAGTATATGTTTCAAATCCCAGCTTTCTCATCACCCCACTCTACCAGAGCCCTGTCCCATCAACCTAATCAAATGGTTTAATATAACTGCTCCTACAATCTACTGTTTCATTCTCACTACTGGGAAGTTCTTCCTAGTGTCTAATCTTGGTGTTTCCTGCTGTCTCTTACTCTGAAATCAGGTAAAGGGGAGCAAAGATGGTCCCTTGCCCCATCCCTTGTCTTTAAAGATTTTACTCATTAATTTTTTTAGAGCCACAGAAAGAGAGGGAGAAAGAAAGGGAGAAAAATATTGATGTGAGAGAGAAATGTGGACCAGTTGCATAAGTGCCTACAGCCCAGGCATGTGCCCTGACTAGGAATTGAACCAGTGACCTTTCGATTAGCAATATGATATCCGACCAACTAAGCCACACTGGTCAGGGCACCCTGTCTTTAGAGATTGGAATTCCACAAGCATTCCTTTGTGGCTCTGAAGGGTGGGTCCCTCTCTTCAGATCCTGGCTGCAGAAGCAGGAGTCCCAGACCCTGAGGGCAGAAAGGGCTCTGGCTTGGTGCTGGGAGATGGAGATGCTCTTTTGGACCACCTCACACAGAAGGCTTGGGTGCCGTGTGGACTCTTCCATTTCCCACTGAATCCAGAACAGGTAAGAAATGAGCCATGATGAAGGCAGGGACGATGAGACCCTCAAAGGGTCCTTGGCTTCTGATGCTGATTAATTCTTTGGGGGAATTTGAGGCTGTGCCTCTGGGGACACCAACAAGCCCAGGGATCCGGAAATCCCCACGTGGCCCTCGCACCGCTGCAGAGAAACCTAGCGGAAAGGACAGAGGCTTGCACCCATTCCCTGAAATGGGGGAATTCGGTCCCTCCTTGGGTGAGAAGGAAGGGGGAATTCCAAAGATGTGGCTCCAGGGTGCTGGCGCTGAACCCAGATCCTCCATTTCTTAGAAGCCTGCTGCTTTCCCGGAGAGCTCTCCTGACTTCTGGTCGCCCTGGATGGGGACATGGTTGAGGGGACACAGGTCCCTATGGTTCCCTGGCCTAAAAGATTGAATACAGAAAACCCCTTGCCCCTGAGCCCACACAGGCCCCTTCTTCCAGGCTGCCTCACCCCCAAAATCCCAGCACCAGAGGATGGGCCTGCTCCTACAGCCCACCCCTTCTCGAGAAGGGCGGCTGGCTCACAGCACTGCGGGGAGAGGGGCAGCCAGAGCTGTCACTAGAGTATTGCCCATCCTTATCTTCCTCTGGGCATTCTGAGTCCCCTTCACTCCCTGGTCAGTGGTCGCTGGTTTTCTCTGCCCTGGGCTCCACTAGGAAGTCGGACGAAGGCCCTCAAGATAGGAGATGGTGTCAGGTGCATGAATCATATAGGCCAGGCACTAGCACTAAAGAAAGCAATGAAAGTAGTTAACATTCCTTCACCTTTTCCAAAAAGGAGCAAAAATAGATTGAGCCATTTAATCCTCACAACCACCCTATAAAATCAGAACTATAATATCACATTTTACAGATGAGGAAACGGAGGCCCAGAGGAGCTAAGCAACTAGCTCAGGGTCTTACAGCTTGGAACCAGGATGGAGACAAGGTGGTCTACTGCAGAGACTGCATTCTTACTCTCCACACCAGAACTGCCCAGTACAGTAGCCACTAAACGTATGGGACTATTTAACTCTAAAACAATTAAAATAAAACACAATTAAAACTTCAGCTCCTCAGTTGCACCAGCCACCTTTCAAGTGACCTAGTGGCTACCCCATGGGACAAGGCAGATACTAAACATTCCAATTGTTGCAGAAAGTTCCATCAGACAACACCAGTCTCAATCTACCACCTCCCAAGACTCAAAATGGAGAAATGGAAAATCATCTTTTGCTTGATATAATAAAATAATCATTAACACTATGATAATAATGGCTATAATTTACCAAGCTTCCTACATGCCAGGCGCAGTGCCAAACCCATAATCCTTACTCAATCCCAGGCTCGGGAAGGTTACCCAGGGTCACAGTAGCCAGGAAATGAATCCAGGTCTGGGTGACCCCAGTCCCATCTGGTCCTTCCCCATCCGTCTCCACCCCTGTGGTGGCCCCAAGAGTGTAGGAGCCTCTGGAGAAAACAGGGGAAGGCAAATGCAGGCACTTCACAAGAACAGGGATTAACTAAATCAGCACATAATTAACATCATCACATTTCCCCTAGCTGGCTGACCAGAACATTGCGCTAATGAGGCCAAGGTCTTGATTTTGAGCCCTGTGAGCCTCCCTTCATGTAGAGAAAGCGTCACTCCCTGCTCTGAGGACTGCATCAGGCCCCCAGATACTGTGATTAGGAGGCTAGGAGACGGTGGATGGTGTTTGCACACAGCCTGTAGTAAGTTGCTGCAGGCAGGGAAGGGCTGGAAAAGCAGCCTGTTTAAGGTTGGTGGCTGCCTGTCTTCTAGACAACGGGGGTGGAAATGTCTTCCTCCTCTAGAAAGGATGGGGTCAGGAGAGGCAAGGTCTGAGTTTGAAGACAAGATGCAAAAGGTAGAACAAGGCTTCTGAGACTGTCTCTCCTGTAGAACTTTGGAGGGATAGAGAGTTCATAGGAAACTTTGAGGGCTTTATTGGGGTGGGGAGATCTGCCGTTAGTATCCCGTACACATGGTTCTATTGCTGGGAAAGTTAGCTTCAATGTTGTGTCAGCACCTACATGTCATCTGCACCATCTGCTCTTGCCCCTCACCGGCCTTATTTGCCTGGGTTGGGGGTTCATTTCCCGGTCCGGGTGTGCATGGGAGGCAACCAATTAATGCTTCCCTCTCACACTAATGTTTCTCTCTCTCCCTTCCTCTATCTCTAAAGGCAATAAAAAACTACCTTGGGTGAAAAGAAAAAGAAAAAGGAAGATGCTCACTGTTATTTGTCATTAGGGGAATACAAATGAAAACAAAAATGAAAAACCACTGTAGCTCATTAGAATGGCTAACCCCTCCTCCCCCAATAGACAATATCAATCGCTGGCGAAGGTGTGGAGCAACAAGAACCCTCATCCATCACCGACAGATGTGCAAAATAGGATGGACACTTTAGAAAGATCTTGGCAGTTTCATACAAAACTAAACATAATCTTACCATATGATTTAATAATTGCTCTCCTAAGTATTTACTCAACTGATTTTAAACTTTTTAAATTTTAAAAATCAGCATGTGAATATTTATAGCAACAATTTATTCAAAATTGCCAACATAACCACAATGTCCTTTAATAGAGGTGTCCTTTAAGAGAAACAAACTGCGGTACATCCACACAATTTAACACTATTTAGCAATAACAAGAAATGAACTATCAAGCTACACAAAGACATGGATGAATTTTAAATGTATGTTTCTAAGTGAAAGAAGCTAGCCTGAAAGAAGCTACATACTACATGACAATCTGGAAAGGCAAAGCTATACAGAAATAGATCAGTGGTTTTTAGGGATTTGGGGTGGTAGCAGGGTTGACTAAGTGAAGCACAAGGAATTCTTTAGGGTGACGGGACTGGTCTGTGTGATACTAAGATGGAGGATTCATGACACTGTGACTATCAAAACCCATAGAACCCATAACACAAAGAGTGAGCCTTGGTGTATGCAAATTTTTACCAATCATTTTGGATGTTTGGCCATGACAGGACAAAATGCAGAATGTGACAAAAGAATCTGTGTTACAAAAGTATAAATCACTTCATTGGAGGGGATGGAAGGAAAGATGCTAAGTCACTTTAGAAATAAGTCGACCTGTAAGACTAAAGACAGAGGAAGCTACAGAGCACTGTACCCTAGTTGATTAATTGTTTCCCATGGAAATATGGGTTAACAATGAAATAATATATATGTGTACTGGAGCTGAACAATTAAGTAGGTGGTTGGCAGATGGTGGGGGCCACTATTAGGATGAAAGTTTACAGGCAAGTAAGTGGAGAAGGCAGGAGGCTAGCATGTTCCAAGTGGACTGGAGTTGCGGGCATGGGCATGAATTCATGGTTAGCTTAATTTAGGTATAGATGGTTCCATAAAAAATACTTACAGAAATAGGTTAGTATAGGCATATCTTGTTTTATTGCACTTTGCTTTATTGCATCAAACAGATATTGTTATCTACCTATTTATTTATTTTTTATAAATTAAAGGTCTGTGAAAACCTTAAGCAAGCTAGTCTATTGGTGCCAATTTTCCAATATGCTCAGATGATGATTAGCTTTCTTGGGCAATAAAAGTATTTTTCAATAAAGTACTTTTAATTAAAATATGTACATTGATCTTTTAGACATAATGTTATTGCACACTTAATAGACTATAGTATAGTATAAACATAACTTTTATATGCACTGGGAAGCCAAAACATTCACAAGACTTGCTTTATTACAGTAGTCTGGAACCGCACCTGAATGTCTCCAAGATATGCCAGTGTACACACATATATTTCCTCTCTGTGTCAGCTGAGAGTGTCTACAAGCAACCACATCCCCCAGCAGTGATAAGCAGATCTTGGTTTCTAACACCATTCTTCACCTAAAGAAATGAGGGCTCCTTGGAGAAAAGGCTGATTCTAAGAGTGGGGGAAGAAATGGACAAGATGAGCCTAGAATGAGTGCTCCAAAATCTCCACAGGCACCAACTGAAGGCACTCCTACTGGCAGAGATGGAACAGTTGGAGAAATGAAATAAAGTAGTTTGGGATTATGACCCCAAGTACAAAGTAAATTTCTATGAGTCCACATGGATATAAATAAGTTGAATAATTAAATGGGGAAGAAGAGACAAATCTCCTGTGCAGAAGAACTCCAAATAATTACGTGGATGCTTTCTTTACTCTATAGGAGCGGCCACACTGCTCCTCACCCCTGCAGCGTCCCGTCTGCATAGTGATGTCCTTCCAAAGAGGACAGGAGCCAAGTGGAGGGGCCTGAGAGTAGCTTTATGGTGGAGAAAGCTGACAAGCGCCACCCCAGCCAGGTGACTGAGGTAAACATCACAATATCAACAGTGATCAGTCACATTGATAGAATGTACCCTTGATATGATGTGACAAGAATGGCATATCCCCCCTCTGGGCTTCCTCCATAAGCTCCAACCTGAGCCCACTCAAGAGAAAAACACCAGACAAACCCTAACAGAGAAACCCTCTGCAGAATACGTAACCAGTTCTCCTCAAATCTGTCCAGGTCACCAAAACAAGGAACTGCGGAGCCTAAGGGGACATGATGACGGAAAGTAATGTGGTATCCTGGATGGGATCCTGGAACAGAGAAAAGGATAATATTATTTTATTAATTGTAACAAATATAGCATACTATTTAAGACATCTATTATAGAGGAATTTGAGTGTATGGGAACTCTCTGTATTATCTTTACAATTTTTCTATAAATCTAAAACTATTCTAAGTAAAAAGTGTATTTCTTTTTTTTAAGATTTTATTTATTATTTTTAGAGAGAGGGGTAGGGAGAGAGGCAGAGGAGGAGAGGGACATCAATGCATGGTCACCTTTCACCTGCCTCCAGCCACAGACCTGGCTAGAGACCTGGCTTGCAATCTGGTTATGTGCCCTGGCTGGGAATTGAACCAGCGACCTTTGGGTTCGCAGCCTGGCACCTTATCCACTGTGCCACCAGCCAGGGAAGAATTTATTTCTTAAAATGTTATTTGAGGTTTTGGCTGGTGTGGTTCAGTGGATTGAGTACTGGCCTGCGAACCCAAGTGTCTCCAGCCAGATCCCCAGCTGCAGGAAGGTGAAAAACAACCATACATTGATGTTTCAAAATAATAGTTATTATCATTAATTAATTAATTAAAAATAAAATGTTATCTGATATCAAGTCACAAGATTAATGTGATGGATTAAATTGGTTAAAAAAAAAAAAGTTAGATTCTGATGCGATGAGGTAATTGACTTTAAAAGTGCCTGTGAATAAAGCTACTGAAAGATGGGCAGGACTGTTCTGGAGGCAGGTGATGTGTCAGGGCAGAGTGCGCACTGCTGCAGCCCTGGCAGGAAGGGGCAGGTGGGTGGAGATAGGACAGGGACAACAGACTTGCTTTTCAACCTTCTCCATTTTGTATCTTTTGATAAAAATGAAATGGAGAACAAAAATGCACTGAATGAGGAGCAAGGTCAGAATAACTGTTCTCTTCTGAGGTAAACTTTTTGAGTGATAACCTCAGTCATGTGTGTAAATTCTTGTATTTTTATTAAAACCAAACTCCCCACCTGACCCACCTAGTAGAGGACAGGTTGCTCCTTGTTCCCTGGGGTGGGCGGTGGAGCAAGTAAGGTCGTGCGTGGACAGGACACAGGTGTCAGAACCCTGGCCCACACACCAGCTATGTGACCCTGGGAGACCACCCCACCTCGTTCAGCCTCAGTTCCTCATCACTGTAGCAGGGCCAGAAATCCCCCTTACCAGGCAGGGGATGATGGGAAATTGCAGATAATATATGTGAGTTAATAAGGCCAGTGTTGGGCAGGGCAAAGGCCTTCAATAAATGATGGTGACTATCAGTGGAGGAGCTGGAGGACCAGTAGATTAAGCTGGGTGGCCTGGATCAGGCTGTGTAGACAACGGGAGAGGGAAGGCCTTGTTGCCTGAGCCACTCAGGAAGGCCCGTCCTGCAGGTCTGGGCGAAGGGTGCTCTCCAGGTACAGGAATTTGCACAGTAGCAAGCACAGGAAAGGCACCCCAGGAGCAGGGCAGAGGAGGGAGGGAGAACTAGGAGGCCTGAGAGAAGGCCTGGAGGTGGGCAAGAGCTCCACACCCTGCTGGGAAATCCCTCTAGTATTTATTTATCAGCCTCAGTAATCTCTTTGGTGACCCTGGTACCTTTTTAATATGTGGTAGTTGATGGTGCACACGGAGAAAGAAAATGGACCAAGGCTAAAGCCTGCCCCTGGGGATAGAGAAGGGCCCTATTCTGAAATGAATCCAGGTGAGTATTTTCCTTGGGGCGGCCTGAATAGCCATTGCCCTTAGGGAGCCTTCCCCCTGGGCGACCTGTTCCCTGGTTCTACCAAAGGGTTTGAGCCCAAGGTGGTCCAGTCCACCCCCAAACAGGGAGGTGCTCCCCATCCTGGGGGAAAGGACTTCACCTCTACGTGCCAGGGCGGGGGGCGGGGCGGGGGACAGAAGACAGGGGCTGACTCCGCCTTCAGGCTGGAGTCTCCAGGAGGCAGGGGACTTTCCCACAAGCTGGGGCTCCTTGGAAGTAGGGTGGAGTCATCTCCCTCAGTTTCTACTCCAGGACTCTATGTGGAGATCTGTCTCAGTGCATACTTGGCATTCAGGGACAAAAGCTCCTGCTTACTGAAAACAAACAAACAAACAAAAAACCCAAAACCATTCTTCACAAACTGGTCCAAAGGCCAAGGGCTAAAATTTAAAAAAAATAAAATAAAGGGGGGCGGGGTTCCTGTTCTTATATTTGCATAATTTCAAAACACATTTTCCTGATCCACAAGGGGATGCCTCCCCCAGGCCACGCGGACCATTGCATTGATTGGCAGTTGGGAAGTGCCAAGGATTTGGCTCTTGCCAAAATAACTCCCTCTCCCAACCATTGTGGCCCACAGGGCTGAGGCAGGCCCACCCACCCCCACATGGTTTCCTGGGGCCACCAGGCTGAGGCCATCGTAAATAGTTTAACTGTGTTTATGTAGCAGTAACATGCCCGTTACCTTTCACAGCGACAGCATTCCAAAGGGCAATCGTGGGTGATTTACCTTGCCCCCAGTGGCTGCCAATCCCTGCAGTGGGTGGGTGGCCTCTGGGGCCCTCTCCGATATCCCTGGAGGACTGTTTTTAAAGAGCTGCCCTTCTTTGCCATGCTCCACCACGAGTGAGTTCCAAATCTGGGGGGTTCCTCACCAGCCTATCCAGGGCCTTCTGAGGATCTGAAAGGCGCTGTCCAAGGCCAGCCCTCTGCCATACCCTCCCCTCTTCCTGTCTCTCTGTCCAGAACAGCGGGTTTTGGAACTTGCCCATCACGTTCACAGAGACGGGGGGATACAGGCTCCCATCCCACTCTCAGTACTGGTCCTTGCACGGGCCACAGCAGCATCTGTCAGCCAAGATACTAAACAACTCACCTTTGTTCAGCCCTTCCTAGGTGCTAGGCATGGTTTTTCATGCCGTTATAGCTCATGAAGGATCTATATCGTGTGCCCCTTTTACGGACACCAAAACTGAGGCAAAGAGAGTTTATGTAACTTGCCCAAGAATGCACAGTGAGTGAAGGGCAGAGTCCAGGCTTAACCTGAACTTCCTGCCTCCTGTCCCATGCCACACTTCTCCACCGGTCCCGTGCTGGGAGGGCTGCCCAAGCAAGTCTGGCTCTTGCATAGGGCAGGGTGACTGGCTGGTAGATGGAGTCCAAGAATAGAGGACTGCTGAGTATCTGTGACACACATCCACACACATGTGCCCGTGTGTGTGCAAGTAAGTGCACACCTAGTAGGCCTGGGTGCCTCCACCAAAACATGCATGTATGCATGCATCTCAGGCATGTCCCCACTCACATGTGTGTACATTCTTTGTGTATGTAAGCACCCCCACACATACATGCATACATATCTATATCTTTACCCTCTACACATGAGTCCACCCTCTATGTATACATTCCTCCACATGCATAAACATACGTGCAGATGCGTACACCACAACTTATGTGTGGATGGAGTGTGTCCCCCGACTTTGCTAAATAAGAGAGCATAGTTCCTTCACTTGATCTCCAAGCCAAGTGTTATCCCTAAGACAAATGAGACACCGATGGATGTTCTATCATTATTTCACATGTTAGTTCAACCAGTATTTCCGGAGTACCCACTGTGTGTCAGGCCTTATGCTCAGTGCTGTGATGGAAAACACAAACTGGGGCTCAGCTCAGCCTCTCAGGAACACCCTATGCAAGGCAGAGGAGGGCCATGAGCCAGGGGACACAGTCATCCCTGGAGCCAATGCAGGCTCCAAGCAGGCTCCCAATTCCTCCCTGGGGACAGCGAATCTGCCTCTGGGTGTCAAGCTGCTGCCTAGGTCTGGGCACCCGCAGGACCCTGGACTTTCCTTCAGGCTTGAGGGCTGTAGGTAGGTGGCCCAGTCAGGGACTCTGGCTCTTTGGCAGGGCCTGGACCTCTCTCCAACTTCCTTCCAGAGGAAGCGTCAGCACAGCATCCCTGAGCAGCGGGGCAGGTGTGAGTCATCAGGCAGGCCCGACCCTGAACAGCTGCACGCCTGCCATCCCAGCAGCGTGCTGCCCTGGCCTTGTCCATGGCACGAGCCTTCCTGATGCCTGGCCTCTCAGCCAGCCTGTCATGCCCTGCGCTGTGGGTTCCACAGGCCCCGCCCAGGCAACAAGGGGCCAGACCTTTTTATATGGTGTCTACTACCCGAGTGTCATGCCAAGGAGAACCCTGAGCTGGGGAGCCTGGCAAACCACCCTCTGGCCTGGACCAATTTCACAGCCATGTAAACTGAAGGACCCATGCTTATATAAGGGCCCCAAGCTTGGTTTAATGCTTCGCTGTTGCCAACTTAAAATCCTTAATAGTTTCTGAACCAGATCCCTGCAAATTATGTAGCCAGCCCTGCCACTGGCTGAGGCTTTCAGTGGGTGAGACTGGCACAGCCCTGAGCACCCCCACCCCCTGCCTCCCTGCTGTCCCTGCCACTGCCAACTCAGCCTGCTGCCCTGGGCTGGCCCGGCCACTGAGGTGTGGGCGGCTGTGGTTTCCCAACACCCACAGGGCGGCCGCAGTATTTGAAGATGCACTTCACCCATATCCTCAGACTGTTCCTCTGTTGCCCAGCCTGTGTGGCCATTGCCAGCTCCTGCTCTATGGTGGCCTGTCCGCTGCCACCAGGCCATGAGAAGCCAAGAAGGGGGGCCCTCAGCCCATACTCAGCTTCTGGTTCAGAGCCCACGATAGACAGACCAGGCCCACCCTTGTGGACACAGCTGTAAATTCTCAGCTGCAGTCATCTCAACTGTACAGTGGGCATTAAGAGGTCTCCCTGCAGTGTTACCAGGAGGACCCTGGTAACAAAGCTCCTGGTAAGCAGCCTGGCACAGAGTGGGTTCCTGGAGGGTGCTTAGTTTCAGCTGCTCATTAGTTTAGCGTTTACTAAGTGCCATAAAAAGCCAAGCCAGCATAAGTTAGCACCTACAAAAGGAGCTCATACTCTCAGTGGAGTGGAGGGTGGAGGGTGGCAATAAGTAGAAGTATGTCACTTAACTAGGTTGCAGGAAGAATAGTAGGGTGCAGGTTCAAACGGTGGGGTGACCGAAGCCCAGGGAGAGTGTGTGACGAGCATGCACCAGGACGCAGGACTCTGGTTCCTGCACTCACCAGGCACACTCAGTGACAGGCTCCGTTGTGCCCCTGGCCATGCGGAAGGGACACCAGTCCTGCTACTCAGCAGTTATGTGACATGTGAACAGATGTGTTCCAGGCTCCATCTTCAGGCCATGAACTGGGGTCTTCTTGACGGATACCATCTATGCTTTTTCCCATCCCTTCAGATCACTTAGTTGTTACTGAGTACCTCTGTGTACCCATCACCTGCAAAAAAGACTCCTTGGGTGCACCACAGCAGTCCCCATGGGATGACCACATGCCAATAGCCTAGGCTTTGCCTTCTCGGAGTGGTGATGAAGAGGGAAAATGACTCCATTTCCATGCCCAGTGGTCCTGGCCACCCCTGGGTAAGTCTGAGGCTCCTCTATGGGAAAGTAACCTCCGGCTGCGGTCCCTCCCCACGCATCACCCCTTCTAATTCTCAGACCCTCCTCCTACCCAACTCGTGGGGTCACTCGTGATTCAGGGCCCAGCCCTCTCTGAACAAGGCGTGGGGAGGACAGGCATGCCATTGGAATGGCTAACAGAAAGCAGAGTGGAAGTAGGGCCTAGTGATAAAGGGACATCTTGGTAGCCACTGAAGGGAATTTGAGCAAAGCGGTGGCACAGCCAGTATTCTTTTCAGAAGTTCAGTCTGCTGGGGCGTGGAGAGGGGACTGAGGGGCAATGGAGGCACAGGGAGGGCTGAGGAGGAGCTGCAACACACCAGACATCTGCCTATGGGAGCCTGAGCTCTCTGCATGGCAGGGGAGGCTTCCGAAGAGGTTTGGAAAGGGAGCCCTTGCCCTCTCACTTGCTCACCCCACAGTCCGGGAGTGTCCACCCTTCCTTTGGTTGATTTCTTGTGCAGCTGGCGGGACCCAGGGCCTGGAATTATTGAGCCTGGGAACCAGGCATTGAGTCTCATGTCTGCCCAGGGCTACAAAATAGATTATTTTTTTTATTAGCTGTCCCTTGTTAACTCATAATTGCAATCATGTAACAGTTAATAGAGACACAAAGCAATTCCCATCACTGCCCCACAATCAGTCATTAGCTAACAAATAGAGTGGCTCATTAAAAAAAAAAAAGCCGTTCAACAAAATTCTGGAGAAATGGAAAGCAGGAGGTGATGCAAGCCCTCGTTAACAAAGGCCGAGGGCTAGGGAGGTGTGAGGCAGTGTGAGCGGAATGACCCAGCCCTGATAAGCCACAAAGTAGAGCCAGCTGCTCCCTCCTCCTCCTGCCGCCTGAGTCAGAGGAGACAGTATGTGTTCAAAATCGAACAATGTAATTAGCAGGTTGCATCATGCCCCTCGATTATAAATTACAATGGGTATAAAGAGGGTGGACAAAGGAGCAGGGATTAGATGGGTAACCCAATCCTGGTGGCTGGGAGGGGGCACGGGGCTGGAAACTACCTCTAGCAGCCCCTGCCAACCTTGTCACGAGGCAAAGAAAAGGCCTGCTTGCTGACTGCTTTGTGAGGCCCAGGATAATGATTTACAAACTTGAGGAATCAGTAGGTGCGAAAAGAAGATGACCTTCTTAACCCAGCCATTGTCTACCTGCTGCCGGAATGCCCAGGCCCCCGCCCACCCCAGCGCACCTGTGCACACGGATGCTATTTGAGGATGGTCCAGGTGGGCAGCTCTCATGGGAGCTGGGCAGATAAGATCTAAAGGGCTGAGCGGGGGGGGGGGGGGGGGGGGGGGGGTGTTGGAGACACTATCAAAGATGACTGAGGCTCAGCAAACAATGATGGGCCACGGTGAGTCTCTGAGGCTTCTCTATATGGAGAAAGGATCGGGGGTGGCACGCACAGGATCTGAGGTTGATAACAGAGCCAGCTCTGTCCTGGGCATCGGGAACCTGGGTCGACCCCAGACTTAGCCACCAGCAGCCCGTGGAGACTGGGCAAGCCAGTTCTCCTCTCCAAGCCTCAGTTTCCTCACTACCACCCAACAGCTGGATCTATGACCAAGCAAGCCGTTGCCCACCCCCAAGCCTCAGTTTCCCTACCAGGCCTTGCCACAGCTGGCTGTGTGGCCCAAGACCTCCGTTTCCCCCGTTTAAAAAGAGAGCCAATCTTTAAAGTCCAGCGTGGACCTTCTCTAGGTCTGGGAGGACCTGCTTTGCCAAAAGCTAACCAACTAGCCAGCTAACCTGTACGTTGGAGGCCAGGGAGGTGGCACCGGTGGCTCTGCAGCCTGAGCCGAGTGAGGCAGAGGGAAGTCAGAGCGTAGGCACGCGGCAGGCTCGGGCAAAGCGAGGCTCCGGTGGCACCGTGCCCCAGGCCTGTGCAGACACACCCTCTACTCCTGCCTGGCAGTAGAGATTTGTTCTTTTGGTCCAGCCTTTGCAAACAGCATTTATTCACAATATTTTCTTAGCAGCCCTATTCTTGAGCACAGGAAATAATCCCATTAATTGTATTACCCCTGTGGAGGAAGAACAAGGATATAGATTTGCCCTGAAGTTCAGTGAACTCAGTTCTCTACTGAAAGGAGACCGCAGAGTTGAGGAACTAGCTGCCCTGTGGGAAACTTTCTCGGCACAAGTTCCATATTGAGTACAGGAAAGAGCTCACAGCTGCCTCTGAATTCAGCCCTCAGCCATTCAGGGGGCCCCCTGTCTTCTCTCCGAGCCTCAATTTTCTTGATTCTAAATGGATGGAGAGGAATAGGTGCTGCGGAAAAGTAGGTGGAGCTTGGGCTAGAATCCCAGCAAACACTGCTCTTACTCAGACCCCAGCACCACCCCAGACTGTCACACGGGCTCCGGTCTCAGCCCCTGGATCCCTCTGCAACTCGGCAGCCATAGGGCCTTGCTGAAACTGGCGCTCTGCCCCCGAGGAAAGGACGGGAGGCACCTTTCTCTCCAGACACTTCTGTCCGCATGTAACCCAAGTTACCTGTGTCCTGGGTCCCTTCTCAGCACAGCACGGGCTATTTCACATGTCCACAACTTTGTGCAAGCTGTTCCCACCGCCAGGTTCACCCTTACTCTTGTTCAACTGGCGGGTTTAGATTCAGCCTCTAGGACTCCCCTCTAGTGTCACCCTTCTTCTGGTGCTTCTTCTGTGCCCCCTGACCCAAGCAAAGCTCTATTTTAGCAGGTGCCAAGCCAGGCTGAAAAGCAGTCCCTTTGCTGTTGCCCCACTAGGCCCTGAGCTCCATGGGGTGGAACTGGCTGTCCCACATCTGCATAAAGTCAGCACTCAGAACTATCTTCCTTAGTGAACGGCCAGCCTTCTTCCACAGCAGGAAAGAGGCGGATGTAGCCTGAGGCCTGGGGCTGGGGAGGGGCTGGGGTGAAGTCTGAAAATTTGCTCGTTCATTCACTTACTCCTACGTGTAATCTGAATACATGCAATGTGCTGGAGAAGGGGAAGGGACCACACCCATCAGCTTTGAATACTTCCCTGAAGGTACTTGCAAGGCTCCCCAGAAGCTCCTAACCCTAGGGGAAAATGTCCCTGAAGCTGCTCCCCAGTGCAGGCCACACCCTCCGGGGGCAGGAAGGGGGTTCAGCGGGCAGTGGCAGTGGGGCATTTGCCTGGTCTGCTTTGCCCAGCAGGGCCTGCTCCTGATCCACAATTTCCTGGCTCCCTCTGTCAACAGAAGCAGGTATGAGGAGGTGGTGACAGGAAGGGGGGCATCCGGAGGCACCTTCCCACCTATCAAGAGCTCTCAGCCCGTCCTCCTATTGGTGAGGCAACTGTCCTTGTGTCTGCATTGCCTAGGCAGGTGACCACTCTTCTCCTGTGTCAGGATGACATTAGATCCCTAAGTCGTGATCTCACTCGGATATCTGTCCTTGGGTCCCTTCCGCTTCTGAGCTGAAAACCAAAATATCAGCAGAGATATAACAGTGCATGGATACCCTTTCTGGCAACGGCAAAGCACACAACAGGTATGGTGTTCCCATTTGATCCAATAGAAAACTGGAACTCAGAGAGGTGGACACAGCTACCTGAGGTCACACAGCATATGGGGACCTTCTTCAGTCTGTAAAATGCGTCCTTCCCTCCTTTCCCGCCCTTGAGGATTGAGCCATGCCCCATATTTGGTCTTTACAGGTCCAATGTAGGTGGAAATGTGTATGACAATAATAATTACATACATTAGATACCTACCATGTACCTGGCATAGGTAAATACTTATTTTCATTCATTCAGTTGATAAATATCAGTTGATAATTGATAGTGATTGGGTGCTGGGCATCATTCTGGGTGCTGGGGATATGGCAGTGAACAAGGTAAACAAAGTGCCTGCCCTCAGGGGAGCTTACCTTCTAGTAGGAGAAACAGAATAAGCCAAAAAGGAAGTAAAAAGAAAACAGTCTAGATGGTGAAAAGTGAATCAGGAGAAGGGGTGATCAATATGGCTTTTGAGTTGGTGACATTTGAGCAAACGCTGAAGGAGCTGAAAGAGAAAGCGAGCGTGGGACTCTTTGGGGGACAAAGGTGCTAGGAGGAGGGAACAAAGGTCCTGGCAGGAACAGGCTTGGTGTTTAAGGAACAGGTAGGAGGTAGCTGTGGCTGGAGTAAAGTGAGAGAAAAGATCACAGAAGACGAGATATTGTGAGAGTTGTATGATGGCTCATTTACTATATCACAGCAGTGCTGAGCACCGGGTACTATTGGTATTTCCTTTAGCTGATGAGGAAACTGAGATACGGAGAGGTAAAGCAATCTGTTTGAGTCACAGAGCAGGCATGTACTGATGATTTGTGGCCTTCCTTAATGGCCGAGAGCACTGGTTCCTAGTCTCAGGTGTGAACTGGAATCACTCGGAATTTAAGAAGAATCTAAATGATCAGGCTTTTAATTTTAACAAGTTGCGCAGGTGATTCTGACACAATCTTCGTGACCCCAGCCTTGGTGGCCCACTGAGCAATGGCTGTGGGCACACTGGAGTGATGGGGTGAGCACTGGCCCAGCAGCCTAACTCCAGCTCTTTGATCTCTGAGTGGCTGCTGTCCCTCTGAACCTCTGTGAAATGAGAGGGTTGAACTCCATCAGTGAATTCCCCACGTGTGCTTTAGCAGTAGATTTCTCCATTCAATCAAGTCTTAGGTGGAATCTTATTTGAAGACATGGGGTAGGATTCAGACCATTATTCCTCTGGCAGCTTTTAGAACATAATAGACCAAGCCCCTGAGCCCCAGTCTCTGAAGGGCATAGGCACTTGGCCAGATGTTCTGAGTTCTAGATACCTGTGCTGCTCCCTCTGGTCCCAAAGCAGTGTCCCCTGGAGTGGCCCAAAGTCCCTGGTGCGGGTCATGTAAATCCTGCTTCGGGAGCATTCCAAAGAGCCTGCTCCACACTCCGGCTCTGGGTTCTGGGGAGGCCTGGTGCTGGTGACAGGGCTCGGGGTGGCAAGTGGGGGTGCCTGAGGCTGCGCTCGCTGTGAGCCTCTTTCAGCTTGCCAGCTTCCTCTACCTGCTTCCTGTCCTTTCTGGGGAGGGAGGGGTGCCATGCCCCAAACATTTCAGAAGTATCCTTAGACAAGTTGTTGGGGATAAGTACAGTGGGTGGCAGCCATCTAGATGTTAGGAGCAGGAATCTGCTTCCACATGAGCAGGGCCCGTAGCATCTTGGTTTCACCCTCCTTACTTACTTTGGAATGATAAGAACACTTCTGCTTGACCAGGCCCCTGGAATTGGCCAAGTCCTCCCCAGCACCCCTACACTGTGGCCATTTCACAGATGAGAAAAATGAATCTTGGAGAGACAAAGTGACCTGCCTGGAGTCATGTGCTTAAAAACGTGGTGAGACCAATCCTTGAACCTCAAATCCTCCAACTGGACAAGGAGAGAGAGAGATGCCCTGCAGATAGACACACAGACAGACAGGCCCTGTCTTGCCAAAGCCTGAAGTTCTTTCTATACACTCTCTCAACATCTAGTATAGTCCCCTGCATACAGCAGGTGCTAAATCATTATTTGTGATCATCATGCTTTGGAGTTAGAAGTGAAATGAGATGCCTTGGATTCTGTTTGAAATTTTAGCTTCCTCATCCACAGGATGGGGGTATACTGTTACCTCCCAGGCCTGGTGGAGAATAGGAGGAAGCCATGGCGAATGGAAAAGCATGATGCAGACACCTACTATATGCTTCTAATCCCCATGACAACATGGCACGAAAGAAATGATCCTCCCATTTTATAGAGGAGGACACATAAGGCTGGAGAGCTCAACCCAGGTTCATCACCGAAACTCCTGTTCTTCCCACTGCATCCTGTAGCCTCCCTGTTCTTGTTCCTGCATCTGACATGGGATTTTGTTTTTATGTTGCTTTGGTTTTATTCTAAGCCTCCAAATGAGACAGGGCTGGATTGAAATGAAACCCATTGGACCTTCTCTTCCAGTTGCAAACCCCCAGGGGTCTGCAGAGGAAAAGACTGGGTTTGTACAGTGGGTGCAGAGAACCCTCGCTGGCCAGCATGTGGGGATCACGTGGAATCCTCAGCGGTTCCTCCACGTGTGTGTTGTGGGGAGGTGGTCCATGGGGCCTCCTTCCCCCCAGGATGAATGCTGCTTCTGAAGGCCTCATTGGGGTCCACTTTCTCTAAGATCCTGGCTATCAACTCTGGGGTCTGAAAGCCTCTCCCCTTCTTGAAACAGCCATGTGGGTGCTCTGGCCACCCACATAGGGTGTAGCCTTGGACAGACAGAAGTCCAGGAGTCAAGAGGCTGGGCTTGACCTGGGGACAGATGGCTCCAGTGGGGAGACCCACCTTGGACCCCAGTGTGAGGCTGCTCAGGCCTGGCCAGGGAAGTGGCCCAAGGGTAGGCCCAAGCCTTGGGTCCCCGATGTCTGCAGCTGCTCCTGGGACCACCCCATGAGATGGTGGCTACTGGAGCCCCAAGAGGCCTGGAGGGCCTGAGGGGGTGGAATTCTCTCGGCAGGATTTATGTGTATGTGCGTGTGTGTGAGTGAGTATTTAACAAGGAGTGGGGCCTGCTTGACTTCTGGGCCTGGAATTTATACAGCCCCTCGTTGGCGGCTGCAGTTTATCTTGAGCGAAAGAATAATAAACTCAGTTGACAGGATGATGTATTTAAAGCATCTTCCCATCACAGCACAGAGCCCTACCCGCTGTTAGGATGTCTGGCATGGTGAGGACCGTGTTATCGAGTATTTAGCCCCCCACAGATTGTCAACAAGCATTGTTTGCAGGTTTGGGGCCAGGCGGAGATGGGCCGGCCTGGGGTGGGAGTGGAGTGGGGATCTGACCGCACAAGCGGCAAAAGGACGGCCTCCCAGATGGGGTCAAAGAGGCTTCTGCCTTTGATAGAAGCTCAGAGGCTTAGTCCCTCCTCCCTTCCCTGATGTTCCCTTTCCTGCCTCAGACAGAGTTCTCTCCACTGACCTCCATCCACATAGGTCCCCACCCAGCTCCAGAGGTGAAGGGCCGAACTCAGGCCCCACTGCACTCCTCGGTGTTGGGCAGATCTGCCTCACCCTCCACTTCCCATTTTAGCAAAGAAATCAGCATTAAACCTCAGCTTCAAAATATATATATGAGATTAACCCTGGAAAGGTTGAGAGAAAGCTAGCAATCCGGGCTTAGTCGTAAGTGAGCTGTCACCCTAGTTCCCTGGCCCTCCTCTGGGCAACCCTGGGCCAGTTCTGTAAAATCACAGCTACTTTATAAAAAGACTGTGGATTAAAGGCTTATTATGGAGAGGGAATAAGAGGATGAGTAGGCAAACACTTTGAACACTTGAAAACAGAAGATAAGTCCAAGTTATCTTTTTTTAAAAACCACCTAAACTCTAGTCAAGAGAGCCTTGGCTTCTGTCTTGGCCAGTATGTTCTCCCTCAACATCCATTACTGGGAAGTCCTTGCTTGTACCCAGCTCAAGTTCTCTCATTCTGGTTTAGCTGTGCCTTTGAAACACTTCACACATGGGTTTCAGTTCCAGTTCTCTCCCCGGGCACCTACTGTTTTCTGGCTTAAGGGTCCTGATCCCTTTCCTGCTCCAAGGCAGGGGGCTCCCCTGGAACCAGCTCCTGGACTCCACTTCCTCACACCCTGGAGAAGTGAGTCCTTCACTCCTGCTCCCAGAAAGCAGTGGGGGGCTCTCATGGGAGGGCTCCCCCACAGGGGGCTGCAGGGGTGGCAGCAAGGGAAGCTCCACACATCAAGGACTTGACCAAGCAGGTGGCTCCATTCCAGAAGTGAATTTGGAGCCTTGTTTAATCCTCTTAACAGTTGGTGTTATCCCCATTTTACAGATGGGAAAACAGCCTGGAGAAGATTCTGTCTCTTGCCCTCTGGCAGATGACAGAAGCAAGACTCAGACCCAGAAATTCTGGCCAGCCCCAGAGCTGCATTTGACCTGAAAAACGCAAAGGAAGGCAGCAAAAAGCCACCCAGAGGTTGTAGGGCTCTAAGTCAAACAGCTGGACAGGTAGGGGCAAGGCCATAAGATGAACAATGTGGGGGGGTGGGGGCAAGGCTGTGGGAGTGAGGCTGGAGTCAGAACTGGCGTGGAGGCAAAGGCCTGAACTCTGAAGCAGGCCCTGGGGGAGATATTGGAAGAGGAACTCAGGTCTGACTACAGGACACCTGTGTCCTGAGCTAGGGACACACTATATAGCAGGTGATAGTCCATTCGCTCATTCACTCATTCACTGCTGATCTCCTCACTTCATCCTCTATTTTCCCAGGTAGTCCAGCCCCTCAGAGTCTAATAAGAAAAACAGACCTGTTGGTAGGTCAGAGACCCCAGAGGTCCCCATTCACTGTGTAGTGGATGCCTACTGTGTGCCAAGCCCTGAGTTCTACAGTCCTTACACTCCAGGCACTCATAGTCCAGTAAGGGAGAGAGGGTGCAGACAGGCACTTAAAACCACATGTGTATGTGTTCAATGAGTCAACCAACATTTGAGAGTCCTCCCTGAAAGGTGCCAGGAGCAGGGCAATGACCAGGACACACTCCTGCCTGTGGCAAGCTCAGGCCAATTGAGGACACAAGAAAGGAGCACAAACACTTTAGCTCTAATACACAGGCAGCTGTGAAAAGTACTGAGCAAAAGGCAGAAGGGGAGCATGACGCTCCCGGAGGGGAGTGATGGTGCATTTGAATGTGCATTTATGGGTTTATTTATCCCACCATTCATCTATTATTGCACATCTTTTGTGGGCTGGACATCGCTGGAAGAAACAGGAGAGTCCAGGATGAAGGCCATCTTTCTGATGGGCAGATCATTCTCTTGGCCAGGCTTAGGATGGAAACTGCAGCTGTGGCGGATGGACAGTCACAGACCCATTTTAGCCACTGCAGTAGAGGTTAGGAGCTGGAAGGCGCTTAGCAGTGCAGCCTGGCACAGGTAGAGGGAAGCTGGGCCCTGTGGGGTGCTGCGTCTGGCCCACATTGTGCTCTGGCCCCAGCCCCTGAGTGACCACATGGTATAAGCAGAGTCGGGGGAAGGAATAGGACTCTAGGAAGGCAGGAGGACCTAAGCTCTTTGCAAGGACATATTTGGGGATCCTTGGGTCCCATTAATTGGAACAGAGAGCCTCATTGTCAGGACTTTCTAGAGCCCTGATTTGCATATATCCTCCCTACCCTGGGGTAGCTTTGCATGCTTATTTGCACATGTTTGTATAAAGCATGCTCCTATCCACATTTATTTCAGGCACTTTAATTTATGTCATCACTCCCTTCTCTCCCCAGCTGGCTGTCCCCATGTCTTTTGCTCCATCTTCTGGAAGGGAAGACAGGGCATGGACCATACCCAACGGCAGACAACCCCAGTGTTTCTCTGTGGTATTGCCTGTTGAAAGCTGCACACGATTTCCCTGAGAGCTAATCTGCCTGCCTGGCCATATTGCGTTCCTGCTGAAATTGCTGTAAGCTCAGCAGGTCCCTGAGGACTGTAAACTGAGCTGTGGCCTTGATGCTCTCGCTGGGCCCAGGGAGCACCAGGCCTGAATGAGAACCGCCTGTGGATGGTCGGTTGAACAGCAGCTAATGGAGTGATGAGTGAGTGTCGCCTGGAAGTCTGGGGGCCATCCCATGTGAATCACCTCAGCTGACCAGATGGTCAGGGTGCTGGACAGAGCTGGGCTTGGGACCCTTTGCAGTCACTAGGCCTGCAGAACACTTCTCCAGCACCGACACACACACACACACACACACACACACACACAGTGTACGCACCCATAGAGTGAGCCTGACTTCACAGTTCTTGTGCAGCCTGGAGTGGAAGAGAGTTGGAAACTCAACTTCTGTGACCCTAGGGAAGGCTCTTCCTCTCCTTGAGCATCAGTTTCCCCTTCTGTACTGAGTCTTTCCAGTGTTGACTTTTGCAAATGCGCGGAGGCAACCATCTCATCATCCAGGCTCCAGAGAAGATCCTCCTGCCATGGAAAGGCCACAGCCCACTCTGCCATCCTGAGGCTCATACTCTTCCTCCCCTGGAAGCCTCTCCCTGTGAGCTTCAGCGAGCATCCAATGGAAGTGCTTGCGGCCAGTCAGCTGGCACGGATTAAGATGTGACTTCGGGAGGAGCCAAACCATTCCCTGCCCCATTCCATCCCCATCTCTGTCTTAATAAGGTCCCACCAGAGAGGCTCCTATGTCAGGGCATGGAAAGAGCCGGGGAGCTGCCTCAGGTCTCTTTCCCACAAGCCCTGACCTCAGTCTGAGGGCTCCTGGGTCATGTCCACTCCCCTGCTTCCCCATCACACACATCCTGGGCCATGCGAGGCTCAGTTCCCCCATGACAGGCTCTCTGCTAAATGAGGTGACTCAATTGCCCCTTATCGCAACGGCTTATCTCCTGTGGTCACTCGCCTTCCAGACTCCAGAGAGCCCCTCAGCAGGCCTCTCCCAACCTCTTGCTCCTGCAGTCCTGACTCTCTCCTGCCCCAAGGGGACACTGGATTCCACTGACCCTCCCTGCTGGTCCGTCAGGCTGAGGACAGAAAAGGAATACAGGGAACAAAGAGAGGACAGCTTTTCCCCACTGCTTCTTGACAGCTTCACACACATTCTCGCTCATCCACTTGTGTGACATAGATTTGGGTCACCCACCCCATCTGTGGTGCAGTTATCTACCAACTCCCTAAGACTGGGGGTTTCTTACAGCAGAGGCTGTGACCCCCCTCAGACTGGGGCTCCCTGAGGACAGGACTGTGTCTTTTCTTTCAATGATACATTTTTCCCCATCATCCAGCCCAACTTGCTCTCAGCACAGCCTCACCTACTCCGTGGGTCAGAGGTCAGCACTCAAAGCCTAGATGGGGCCTTCCGTTGCCTAAGGATTGTAACCCTTAGAGCGCTGCCTGATGGTAGACCGAAGGGGCCAGAGCAGGGGCCATGGGCGCCTGGGGGAACCGGGCATCACCTGTGGGGATCTATATGCAATTGCAATAGGAGGCGGGATTGGACATGGTGACCTTTTTATGGACTCTTTGGGTCAATAAAATCTTTTATAGGCTCTCAGTGTTCCGCACAGGATGACACCATGGTGGGGGAGTTGCTTATGTTTTGTTTTGGTTTTTGATTTGTCAGGTGAGTTGTTTATAAAGACAGAAGAAGAAAGGGGGAAAAGGAAGGAAGATGAGAAGGAAGGAGAGAGGGATGGAGAGAAGGAAGAAAAAGAGAAAGGGGGGACGGGAGGGGAGGGGAGAAGAGAAAACTCACAACCTTTTCCTCTTTTAAGTCTCTCCTAGAGAAGTTTATTTGTTTAAAATCCTCTTATCTTTGACACTTATTTCTCTACCAGTTGAGGGGTCTGCAGAGGGAGGCTGCTTTCTCTCCCATTGACAGCAAAACTCCAGGCTCCATAAATGGCTCACAGGTGCCTGGGTGGAGGAGGAAGGAGGCAGGTCTAAGCTGAAGGCACTGGATGCTTCTTGATGCCCTCTTCCCATCCATCCTCACCTCCAGCCCCAGACCAGTGGGACCCAGGACAGGGGACTTGGCTGCCCAGCCTCTCTGGTAGGCCCCAGCCAGTTCAGTCTCCCTCTGACTCCCCTCTTTCCTATCCCATCAGGCCTGGCTTGGCTCCTGTCCATGAGAGCCTCCCCTGATGCCAGCTCAGCCAGAGGTTCCCAGCCTTCATTTGGGCAATTCTCTCCAGTTCTGTGGGGCTCTGTTTCCTGGTGCTGCCTCTTCCAGGAAGTCTCCCTTGATGTATCCTTTCAACACATATTTTTGAGTCCTTGAGATGTGCCAGGGATATAGGATAATGGGCCTGGGAAGCTCAGAGTCCAGTGAGGGAAACCAAATGTCAACAGTCAATAAAAGCCTTTTCGGGTGAGTTTCAGTTTATTCCAGTCTATGACAATAATATCTGATGTCAACTGAGGGCTTACTATGTGCCAGGCACTATTCTAAATGTTTTACATGAAGAAACTCGTTGAATTCTGAAAACAGCTCTACCAGGTAGGCCTAGTAGCCTCTCTGTTTTGCAGAGGTGCCGTTTGCCAGCCCGTCTGCCAGCCACCTCAGCTGATGAAGGTCACACCTGAGTGCAAATGCAGGCAGGCCGTCTGGGCCAGAAGCTGGGCTCTCACACCCACAGTGGCTTACCTCACAGCCCAGAGCTGTTTCTACACACCTTGAGGCCTACTCCTTGCCCCTCACCCTGGGGGAGTGCCCTGTGACAGTCCCACTGTGTGCCCAGTTGCTTGCCCAGGGCCATATGGGCCATCTTTGAGAAAAGTGATCTGCGTATGATCCTGCCTGCCCCACCTCCTGAGCCTTAGACTCCTGCCTGTGGTGCATCTCTCTATGGAAAGTGGGCATCTTCCAAGCCAGGTTGTCAGCCACTAGCAGGCAGAGCATCAGCCCCAGCATGGGCCCAGGGCAGGCTCCTTGAATTGGTCAAGGAGGCCAGTTCTCACTCCAGAAAGAGGGTGGGCGCTGAGGGTTGGAAGAGCGCCAACTTCGAAGGTGGCCAGGGCAGGGGCTCTGCCCAAAATGACCCTGAGGAAGTTCTGATCCCCAAATAGCCTCCCAAGATCCTCCTCCTAGCACCCCCTCCCCCCAGGAAGTTTGTCTCAGGAAGTAAATACCCTCCCTTCTGTCCTGCCTCAAGCCTATTTCCTCAAGGCCCAGAGAGGCTGATGAGAAATAGCCCTCATCTGGGGTATTGTCCGGAGACTTGCCTCTGCTGGGGAAGCCCCTGGAAGCTCAAATCATGCCCCTCTCTAGGGGTCCTAATCAGACTCATCAGGGCTGAGGCATAGGAAGGGAAAGAAACAGGGAAAGAAACTGAATACTCGTAGAAAGAAATGAATTGGGAGCAAAAGGGGTGCATTAGCATACTTCTTGTGTATTAAGCACCTACTGTGTGCCTGGCACAGCGCTGGCCCTGGATGCACGATGTAGGGATGGAAACCCCAGCCTTCAAAGAGATCTCAAAGCTGGTTGTAGCTTGTGGCAGCCTGTGTGCCCCCAAATTCAAATGGAGGCTGGGGTGGTCAATTTGGCTCAACACCCGGGAGGCAGGGCCAGATGACCAGGTTTGTGTCCAAAGCTTTAAGCCCCTGATACCCTTACCACCTGGCCCAGGGCAGCAGGACCCCAGTCCTAACCCCTGTTGTGGAGTCAGCTCCTATCTGAAGCTAACCTGGGAGGAGGCACCATGCAGTGATTAGTTTAGGTCTAACCCAGACATCGCTGCCTGACCCCACCCAGCAAGCCCCGTGCCAGTAAGTCAGTGCTCCTGAAACACCAGTTTTATTCTTCCCTGCGTGGGGATGCTTTGCCACAGAGGCTCCTCACACCTCGTGAGGCTCCCCCATGAGCTAGAAAGCCCTCTAGGGCAGGTAGGAAAGGGAGAACCTTTCAGAACTGATGCTGGAGCCAACAGCCTCCCCTGTCCCAGGGCAAGCAGCCTAAGGTGGTGATGGAGCTGGGAGATGCCCAGCCAAGGTAAGGCCTTCTCAGACCAGGTTCTTCTGTCGCCCTTGCTGCCAAAATCTGTAACAGGCCACCCCTAAGTCCATGGCTTCCTCTCAGGTCTGCAGCCTGAGCCTTAAGTGCATGCGCATGTGAGTGTCTCCATAGTGATGTGTGCCTAGCAGTTCACACGTGTGTGTGCACACGCATATGTGCACACTTGCCTGTGCAGGCTTAGAAACGCGGAGGTCCTGGGAGCTCAAAGACTTGGCCTCCTCTTACTTCCCAAACCACAGGGCTGCTGGCCAGCCTCAAGCCTTGGTTTCCTCAAGGCCCAGAGAGGCTGATGAGAAACAGACCTGATTGAGCTGCCCCTGGGTGTGGGTGGCCCAAGTGTGGGAACCTGTTGGTCTGAGGGTTTCCCATCTCCTGGGATCTGAGTGGCCTCACCAGCCAAGAGCCCTCTCAAGACCTTCCCTCTCGTGGATGCAGAGAAGCAATCTTTGCACCCAGGCCAGGGCTGCTGGGCTGGGCCCGAGGTGAGGCTGGTGAGCCCTTCTGCTGGGAATGCTGCCCACCTGCCTGCTGGCCCTCCCACCATTTTGTTGTCTCTGGAGGGAATACAGAGACACTGAGTGTTCCTCAGTGAATGCCAGGGCAATGTGGCTGAGAGTAACTGTCCTTCCCTCAGATGAGTGGGACTTGCCCGCCCAGCATCTTAGAGGGTGCGCCGGGACAGGGGAAGAAGGCAGAGGGGTCTCTTAGGTCTGGGTTTCTCAGAATCCGACCGCAGATCTCTTGCATCAAAGTCTGGTGTGAGGTCTTGTGGTAGGGGGCTCATGGATAATACAGATTCTGGGGATTGTCCCCACCCCCAACAAGTCTTGACCGAATAGGCCTTGGGCGGGTTAGGAAAACCTGCATTTGTAACAAGTGCCCCACATGACCCAGGGTGGCACGATCACAGCAAAGAGCAACATTTGAGAAATCACATTTTAACAACTTGAGTTGGAATCTCTACTCCCCCCACCCTATTCTTAAAGTGGTACTAATAACAAGGCTTCATAGAGATAATGTCACATCACAGATGCTCAATGCATGGTAGAAACAATGAGAACAGTAATAATAATGACAGGGGCTGACCTTAACCCAGCACTGACTACATGCCAAGTTCTTTCTGCCATTACAGGACTCATACCTGGAGGGCCAGGTTAGGGTACCGAACGCAGGGCCCTACTGTCCCCTTCCTGTAAATGGCAGACAGAAAAGCTCCCTCTTCTAGGTATGCTGTGAACTCTGGGCACAGCTCTACAGCAGTCCCTGTCCACCCAAGCAGCACTCCCATAGCCCCTTCTCCCCTGGGAGATGTAGCCTTGAGCCCCCAGGAGCCAGACCTGGTTTCCTCCAGGCCAGTTGGCTAATCGTTTGCTGCTGATAGCTGAGGGTCTAGACATGACTGCTCCCGGGCTGGGCCCTCACTATGTCCTTCTCGCTGGCCAGCTCAGAGCAGGGAAGGATTAACATGCAAGCTGGATTTGCTCACCTAATTCTTTATTGGGGCCCTGTCTCCTGACAAGGGAGGGCAGATGGTTTCTTTCCCAAGCAAAGTACCCTGGGAGGCCTCTGGACAGAGGAGGGAGGGAGATAGATGCAGCTCTCTCCCTCCCTCCATCCCACCTTCTCTGCCCCTCCCTCCCCAGGGAGTGCAGACACTGGAACCATCTCAGCTCACCCTGAGTGACCCCATTGGAGTTGACCCCCAAACAACCTTGTTTTTCAGATGAGAAACCTCAGTCAGGGCTGAGGCTGACCCAACTGTTAAATGAGATGGAGTCCACCTTGAACTTGGGTCTCCAGACACTCAGCTACGGTATTTTAGACCTCGTCTCCTGGCAGTGGGACAAAGGCAGAGAAAGTCCCCACTGGGGTCCCAGCAGCCAGGGAATTCAGGCTGTGGAGCATGGGTCCTATCAGGGAGCGGCGGCAGGAAGGGACAATGTAAGAGGAAATGGCCGCTCAGGGACTTAACACTGATGGGGAGGGAGGTTTGGGCCACAGGGCAGCCCAGAGAAGAGGAGGTGTGGGTGATGGGGAGGGGATACTAGGACTATTCTAAGCCTCTAAGTGAGTCACTTCATTTATTAAATCTCATTATGTTAACAAACCTCATGAGGTCCATATTACAATTCCCACCTTACAGATGAGAAAACTAAAGACCAGAAAGTCTCTAGAACTGGCCCAAGTCCACACTGCTGGCAATGGACAGAGCACTGAACAGCCTGCCCTGACACCCAGATCTCTCTTCCAGGGCAAAAGAGAGGTGGAGGTAAGTGTCCCTCCCCATCCTTCCTCTCTACCCCAAATCTGAATGCAGGACTCAGCTAAGGATTCAAGTGTCAGCTCCCAACCCCCTACCAGCCCTCACCTTCCCACGCTGCCCATCCCCACGCCCACGAGCTGCTCAATCTCTCATGCCTCCAGGAAGCTTTCTGACCATCCCTCTCCCCCGTTGCCTCTGCCAGACCCCCCAGAACAGCTCTTATATTTGCCGTCTGTGCCCTAACTGCCTCGTCTATAAAGCGGGGCTAATAATGATACCCACTTCAAAAAACAGTAAAGATTTAAAGGGCTACTGAAGGTGAAGGGTTCACCCAGTGAGGGGTAAAATGGGGTTTGGAAAGCATGTAACCTTCTCTGATGTCACAGAGTATACCAGGGGCAACTAGAATAGGAACTTTAGAGCTGGGAGGTGTGGAATGAGGCCCACATTAGAGGTCACCCAACACCAGGTCCCTGGATGCCGGATCCGGTGATTCTGTCCCTTGGCCATGAAATCGTAGGACTCCCCATGGCTATTAGTGCTCAGAGCCAGGTCCTGGGAAGGCTGAACAAGGACAGCTTCCCAGGCCAGGCCTTCTGTCGCCTTCCCTTCTAGTCCCCACACTCCCTCAGAGACTGTCTCCACCTGACCCTGGTGGTCTGTCTCGGGTGTGGAGTTATTGCAACAGGCGCCTATTGTCTGCTCACCTGTAGTGCCTTGTCCCAGCCCGGTGAGTCAGCTCTTGGCAGGCCTTGGGGCAGCCACTCCACAGCATCTTAAGTCTGAAAGAAGACCTTTCTTTTTACTTTGCTCCTCCTTCCTCCCTTGCTCTCCATGAAGTGGTCATCTCCACAGGGCAGCGGGGAACAGCATTCTCTGCCAGGATTTCTTGAGTCTTCTTGGCCCAGGAGACAGGGTGGGGCCTCTGAAACAAAGAGAAGGCAGCCTGGGGCTGGCCAAAGCCCCTGACCTGCTTTAGGGCACTGCTCGTGCCCCCAAACTCCCTGCTTTCAACAGGGACACTGAAGTCAGGGCAAGTAGAGCAGGGCCTTACTTACCCAGAGCCCTTACACTTGACAACCTCTCCCACCCGGGCTAAGATCTGAGATCAAAGACTTCTGAGCAGAGTAAAGATATTTCTGACCATTGTCTGACAAGGATCTGACAACTAAACTTGAGAACTTTCACTCATTGATTCCACCCCCACCCCAACCTGAATCTGCTCTTACCTTACCATCCTGGTATGTTTGGTTATCTAATTTACATGTGTATTACAGGAATAAAATCAGAATTGGAAAAAAGGTCATTAAGGAAAGATATTCTCATTGACAGCCATAAGTATCAGGAGGGGAAGACACAAAGAAAAAGTAAGCCCAAGAACTGAAAAACTAAATCAATCTTGAGTTATTTAGGGTAGGGGCAGATGACATACCCCCACTCCGAGGGACACCACTATGTTTCCGTTACAGGAGAGGATATCCTAACCGGGGACCCTGAGTGAAGCTGGATTATGCACAATCTCTGTTTCAGAAGATTTGAGACTGTGTGATATATTTTTTACAAGGATTTTCAAAGAACATGGTTTTATACTTTATGTTTTTGACATTGAAAGAATTAAGTAGATGAGCGTTAACAATGGCAGATAAAGTGATTTAGGCCTATGCTCCCACTGAGGGCAACTAGAACAGCTGGAGAAAATATTTTAAAAATCCGTTTGAAGGCCTCAGGGAACTAACAAGATAGTAAAGCATTTCTGGGTCATAACTAAGACCTAGAGAAGAAAGAGTAGCATTTGGGACCATTTTTTCCCTCTGAGGTTATCAGCACATTCAGGAGGGGTCAGGTCAGAGTCCAAGAAGCAGAACAATTTTTTGCTCTGCCTTGAAGGACTAAAAGGATATGGATTGGAGTTCCAGGCTTATCAAGAGATGGGACTTAGTGAACTCTCTCTTTTTGAGGAAGCCCCCCAGAAGGGCTGTAATCTAGAAGTTAAAGGTGAACCAAAAGTAGACAGCTCATGGACCCATCATTCAGTCCTTAAAGCTGAAGTTGTTGATTCTGCATTATTAGTGACTCAGACACCAGGCACACACAAGTGTGAATCCTCTCTGAAGAAAGGTATCATTATTCTAGGCCTCAGATTATCTCTACAAATAAGTCCTTAAATACAATATGCAATACATAATCGAAAATACCCATACACATGAGGAGTCAGGTAATTTTAAAAACATCAGAAACAACAGACAATAGAAACAGACCCACAAAAGCTACATGTATGAGAGTTATCAGCAAAGATTTAAAGTAACTATACTTGTTATGTTCCAGGAGATTGTTGCGGTCACTATCGCTATATAACAAATTATCCCAGAATTTAGTGGTATAAACAACAATTTTGTGTTCCATGGTTTTGTGGGCCAGGAATTCAGGAAGGGCTCGTCTGGGCAGTTCTTACTCTGTGTCTTTCATGCAATTGCTGTCAGATGTCAGCTGGGGCTGGGCATCCAAGACAGCTCCCTCACATGGCTGGCAGTTGCCGCTGCTCATTGGCTGGGAGCCCGGCTAGCACCGTTGACCAGAGCACCCTTTGCATGTCCCCTCTGGCATGGCAGCCACAGGATAGTTGGACATCTTACATGGCAGTTGGCTTCCTCCAGAGGGAGTGTCCTAAAGGAGCTAGGCAGAAGATGCAGGGCCTTCTCCGACCTAGTTTCAGAAGTCACACAGCGCACTTCTACTAAATTCTGTTGGGCACAAAGGAGGGACTAAAGCCAACCCCAGATTGAAGGGGAGAAACACAGACTTCCTTCCACTCCTTCTTCAGGGGGCAATGTTAAAAAATTTTGTAGTCAAACTTGGAAACTTCCACAGAGATAAACGAGTTAAGCTTCCATTGTTGAGAAAATTCCAATAGATTGATGATCTCTTCTGAACAATAAAATATTCTAGACTTTATCCCATTAAACTGTGTATCACCCTCAGAAGGATCTCACAAGCTTGCCTGGGCCATGTCACATGAGTATCTCCACAACACAACATACTGCTAAAGATGTTCAACCATGGACATGGACAACATGACTTTGGGGGGAATGGGTGGGTGGTGGGGGGGGACAGAGGGCAGCAAAAAGGGGATGGATGTAATACAACAACAATAAAATTAAAAAAAAAAAAAAAAGATGTTCAAGGTGCAGGAGGGTGCCCTAGCTCCATGTCCACATTCATAATGACCCTCCCTCCATTTCCTTCACCGCCATCCCCGGAGGCCTCTGTTTTCCTCACAAAAAGTGGCAAGAGAACTCCTCAGAAAGCCCCAAAACATTCAAAGCATGCAGTGGCAGAATTAAAAATGATCTCCGTAACACATATCTCCCCCAGGGCTTCTCAAACATGGCTGGTCCTTAGAACACCTGATAAAATGGGAAATTCTCAGGCATGGAGAAGATACTCACAACTTCAAAACTTGCCAGGGATTAAAACTTAAAACAGTCCAGGAATCCCTGCTAATCAATAAGACAAGGACAGGAAACCTGAATAAACATGTCACGGAAAAGGAAATGCAATGGCAAAGTATATGAAGAGATGTGCTAAGTCACTAGTCATTAGGGAGATGGAGAGAGATGCATACTTCAAACAACTGTATACCTCTCCACACCCAATTGAATGGCACAAATTAAAAAGGTGTGGGGAGATGAGGCCCTTGTGTCTTGCAGATGAAAAGATAGGCTAATCCAAGTACACCTCAGGATACTGTAGGTACAGTTCCAGACAACCACAATAAAACAAATATTGCAATAAAGGGGGTCAAAATCTTTTTGCTGGTGGAAGATCTTATCTACAACTTGTTTAAAAAAAAAAAAAAAAAAAAGCAACATCTATGACATACAAGCAAGCAAAGTGGAATAAAAACAGGATGCCTATATTATGCATTCTGAGAGCATAATCTGGCTATATTCAGTGAAAGTAAGTATGCATACACCCTGAATCCCAGAATCTCACACACAGGCATATAGCTGGGAAAAAGGATTACACAGGGCAGAAAGAAGACATGTACAGGGTGCCCATGACAACAAAATTTAGGGTGGTGGGGAGCTGGAGAAGCCTAAGTGTCCATCCCTAGGAGAATGGATAAGGTGTGGTGACTCTCTTCAAGTGGCTGTTAGCAACAGGCCAAGAGTACAGACAAGGATGCACAGATCTTAGCAGTAGTGGTGAATGAAAAAAGTAAGAAACAGGAGAGTTACAGTGTAAAATAATTTATATAAATCATAAAACATGTGGAAAACCACACAGCCAACTACACAGAGAAGATACCTATTTAAAGACCTGTATAAGCATGTAGAATGCGGACTTGGGGGTGGTAAGGGCTTGGGGATGGATGGTCAAGAGTGAAAGAGAAAAATAAAAGCAAAGGTAACATTAAAGGGATGTTTGAACAGACCAATGTTATTATACTGTGAACCAGAGTATAATTAGTTCAATTGTCTGCATCTATGGTAAAAAATAAGCAGGTACGGCAGATTTCTAGACTTTGAGTACAGAGGTTCAGCTTCAATAGGCCTACAGGAGGCCAAAAATACAGTCCCAGTGGTTCTGTTAATGCAATATTCTAGATAGATGTCATCAGTGACTACTTGAATACATCCAGTGACGCGGAGCTCACTCCTGTACCAATCGTTAGAGAATGCTTCTTATTATATTATATTGTACAATTGTATTATATTACATTCTATTATATTATTCAGTTCTAATGATAGGAAAGGTCTTCCTGAGGCCAATATTTATCTCCTGTACCTTCCAAACAATTGATCTTTGTTTCAGTCTTTGGAGTAAATAAAATAGCAAATAAAATTAAGTAAAATAAGCAGGTCCCTTCTGCTTCCGAATCCCAGTCCTCTATATCTTCAGCGTCCCTGTGTCTAGCAAGTTCCCTTGCTCCAGTCCACATCCACTCTAGCCAAGTTGTCCCCTCAGTTCTGATCTAGCTACCAGTGCTTCCCTTCAAACATGGCCCCTTCAGAGAGGCTCCACACTCTGGGTACAGCCTGAATAGCTCAGTATAAAAGGACATTAGTCAAGGAACTAGTATAAATGACCCATGGACATGGACAACATGTAGGAATTAACTGTTGGACAGGGGATGGGGTGGGTGGGGCAAGGGAGAGCAACGAGGGAAAATGGGACAATTGTACTACAACAATTAATTAATCAATTAATTAAAAAAGGAAGACATACACCTTCTTTAGCCAGGGGCCTATGCTCCTGTTAATATAACCTTCACTACAGCTGTGATTTTTTTAAAAAGCAATTTTCAGTGGGTTTATGGCCAGCCAAACTTCCAGGATTTTTTTCAATAAAATTGCTATGAGGCCTGTTCTGTTCATTCCTCCCTACACACACACACACACACACACACAATGGCACAAAATAAAAGCACAAAAGAAATCCAGCAAGATCCTAAACACCTATTCAGTTTCTTGTGTATCTTTTGGAGATGATCTGTACATACACCAATATACGTATACACACATTCTTGTTTGCACAAACAGCAGCACAGTCTATGCTGTCAGAAAGTACTATCATGCCCCTTACTTTTCTATTTATCTTGGAGAACTTTTTTATTAGTATATAAGTCCTTGCCTGGTTCTTTGTCAGCTTATGGCCTTCCATCGTGTGAATCTTAACCAGGTTATTTAACCTATTTCCCCCAACTGGTGGGCATTTAGGTTGTTTCCAGTCCTTGGCAGCGTTCCAGACCATGCTGCTAGGACCTTTGCACGTAAGCATTCCATACATGTGCCACCATCTCTGCAGACTCAGTACCCATACATTTTTGACTTGGATTTTGTTCTTACCCCAAAACCAGACTTTGTCATTTCTGCTTACTGCTGATCTCTCCTGTTAAGTTTTGCCCACTGTTGCTGGCACTGGCGGACCGATTGGAATCCTCTCAGTGTTGCTGAGCCCATTCCTCTCAGCTTCAGGCCATCAGCAAGCAGAGGAGGCAGCCACTCAAGCCTCCATTCAAGTCATTGATAAAAATGTCCAGGGTGATGGGGCCAAGGATGAGGACCCCAAGGCTGGCTCTAGAGAATTCCAAGTGTCCATTTATCAGCTGTCACCACAGGTGTCCCTGCTGTTGTCAGGGAGCCAGCCTTACTAGAGTATCCCAACAGTCTCTGTCACCCTCCTGGCAGAAAGCCAGCACTCCCAGCACCAGCAGCCCCGCATCCCGGTGAGAGACCTGAGACAGGTTAAAATGGCATCATTTGCTATAAGCAGACCCGTTAAAGAGTCTGGAAAGAAAACTCCCAGTCTTTGTGATCAGCAGAGCTAGGGCGCTGACCTGCCAGTTTCTAGTGACGTGGCTTTGGACAAATTGCTTAACCTCCAGGAGCCACAGGTTTGCTCACCTGCCAAACGGTGATTTAAAAACCCACCTCTCCATGTTGTGAGGCTATGTAATTGCTTGTCTGCAGTAGGGTTCTATTGCTGTCTATCTCTTGGTCTGTCGGTTGGTCAGACTGACTTCCTTATCCCTGAATACACATGCTAAATAATCAACTCCCAAGTGATTGGCTTCAAGCATAGAAGTCTGTCTTTCCCAACTACAGAACATGGTCAGCCCCGCTCCCGTGTTCTGCTCTCTGTCTGCAGTGGGGCCTGCTCCCAAGATGAAACTCCCTGCGACCCCAGACTTAAGCCCCATGATTCGGCCAGCTCCATCCTAACATCACCTACCCTTGCTAGAACTGACTCACTCTTCCCTGCTTTGCATAGAGGGGCAGGCCTATTTCTTGCTCCAACAAAACTAAAAGGAAGAATGCCACCTGAGGTCTTCATTCCTGAGATCAGGACTCCTCCTGCCTCAGCAGCTTCACTCTCTACAGGGTGAGCCATGCACTAGTATTAGGCCAAGAGTTCATTTTACCAGATTTTGAATAAGGACTTTCAAAATGGAGTTTGTTTCAGTACCTCCGCCACCCCTGGTGCCACCTGAGGTTCACCCTCCTCCCTCCACCCTGACCTGGCTGTGATGGTTTGGGAAGGGCTCCAAGGCTCCAATTCCCCGAGGCCTTCCACAGGGTAAAGCCCTGGGATCCTTCCTTTCCTGGACTCTGAGATGCCCATCATCCATGGGCCCACTTCCTTGGGCTCACTGCGGAACGAGCATTCACGGTGACAGAACCACAGTCGTTTCCAGCTGGTGCTCACATGAGCAAAGACCTGTTCACCTTGGCCAAATATGTCCAACAATCAAGTGTTATGGTTAGGCTGTGGGTCAGATCCTGAACATGGCACTGGGAACACAAAGGAATGCGACCCAGCTCCTGCCCTGGAGGAGATGCATGAAGACATAGCCGCCCCGGCTGCCAAGATAGGCTGGTTGCAAATACCGCACCTGCCAAGGTGGTGGGGATGGCCTCTTCCGCAGGCTTTCTCTCCCAATTTCACAACCTCTATCAGGAGCGTGTGCTCCCATCCTGCCAGCTCTGGTTCTGAGACACGTAGGACCTTGGTCTGATGGTGCAGCCTAAGCATGTGTCCCCAAAGGCATCACTTCTGCCCTCAAACATTTCAAAGGAAGCAAACAGGAGGTAGGAACAGTCAGGCAGAGCCAGGGCATAAACCCAGCCCAGGTTATTTCTATTGTTCCATAAGCACCCCCACCCACCTGGACTTGCTCCCTACCCCTCACCCACTTCTGTCCTATTCTCAGGAAGAACTAGCTCCAATTCAGGTCTTGTTTTGAGCAGACTCACAGCCAAGTCCTGCCTTTCCCTGCCTCAGGCTTGCCCTGTGCTCAGGGGTCAGACATGGGCATGACGATCAGTCAAGGGGAAGGTGAACTGTGCTGGGTGACAGGTATAATTCCAACGCGTTCAAGTTTAGTGGGGGGTGAGCCCCCAGCTGTGAAAGGTGGTGTGTGAAACCCCAGTTTGCCGAGTACTTCGCTACTTGGCAGTTTCTCTGCCACTTGTTCCCTCACCTCCCCTGAGGCCAGCCAGGAGAGAGGCAACATCGCTGGCCTGGAGAGCATATCTGAAGCCTGAGTGAGCAGAGCGTGGAGCAAGCAGGGCCCCGTGCTCAGCCTCCTCTACCAGGGTGGGGGGCACAGGCTCTAGAAGGCTCTCTGGGGTCTTTCTCTGTGCGTGAGGGTTCTCCAGCTGTTTTCTGCAGACAGGAGACCGTTCTCAGGCTGAGTGGGGAGGCTGGGGCTGTCTCCACTGGCAGTGCCCCTTCCCAGTGGGCCAGCCCATAGACAAAGGGTGACCAACAGCTGACGTGGCGGACCAGAGAAGCGCAGGCACGCCCTGGGGCGCTGAGCCCTGACAGTCACCTGCAGTCTCCTGCAGCACCAGCGGGAAGCCAGGCACGGCAGGGGTCCTCTCACATCTCCCTACCCCAGGACCCAGCCTCTCCTCCGAATGTGGTGCTGGAGTTTGACGTGCTTAGCTCAGGTCTCACCAGAGGTGGGGGTGGGAGCAGCTGAATCCCTCTGTTAGGCTGCTCTAGGGCAGCCGCAGGAGGGGGTTTTTCTGCACCAGAGCCTTGCAGACCTTCTACCGCAGCCCAGGACGGGCACCTGGAAGTGCCCTGCAGACAAATCCCTTGAATTCTCCAAGCTCCAGCCCCCTCAACTGGCCCATGGAGGCCTCTACCAGGGTGGGAGATAACGAGATAACGCAGGGCGAGCATTTAGGACAGAGTTGGGCACGTGGTCAGGGCTTGATAACTGTGAGTTGCTGCTGTTGTTGTTGCTGTCATTCGTATTAGACTGGGCTCTAGGCCAGTCCCCATCATTCCCTTAGGCTGAGGTCATTCCATCGAAGTCTGTCTGCAAGCCCACCGCCCTGTGTGGGGTATAGGGAAGCTCCCCACAAGGGGTGGTTCTTCCTGGTGTGGCTCAGGGAGGAAAGAGAAGGACCTCAAACAAGACACTGAATTTCAGGAGGTGGCTTCAGGAGCCTCTGAAGGTCCTGGTTATCTGAGATGTGTGTACTGCAGGGGATGGGGCGTCTAGTATGGCTCAGTCACAGAAAACCAACTCAGGAGCCAGTAGAGACGTCCTGCAGAAATGCCAAGTGGAAAATGAGTAGACAAGGCCTTGTTGGCCACATCATCTCAGAGGCCTGGTTGATTTGAGTACAGATAAAAATGTAGCAGAGACTAGGTGGCACCTTCTTACTGTCCCATTGCCCACTGGATTAAGGAAATGTCCCTGATTCCTTCTCTGAATTCATGTTTGCTCTGTGGACAAAGTCCTGACAATGACCTATCAACTTCTATCGGATCTGGTCCCTCCCACCTCTCTGCCCTCATTTGTTACTACTCTTCCTCTCTCTTATCCCAGGCTGGCCCCTCTGCTCTCCCTCAAACAAGCTAGCTCTGCTACTACTCCAGGGCCTTTGCACATGTTCTTCTTTCTCATGAAATGCTCCCTGCCCAGTTAAGCACATAGCTCCCCCTTTCAAGTATTTACTCAAATGTTACCTTCTCAGTGTGGCCTTCCTTAACATCTCTATTAAAAATGTATTACTCCCTTATACCCACACCCCTATCCTTCATCTCTTCTTTATTTTTCTCTAGAATGCTTACTACCCTCTCATATAGTTATTTTGCTTGATATTTTAACCCTCCACTAGAACACCACCTCTGTGAGGTCAGGGACCTCTGTTGGTGCTGCTCGCTGCTATCTCCTTAGTGCCTAGAACGAAACCTGGCACATACTAAGTACTCAGTAAATATGTTGATCAGGAAAGGGAGGAACACCCAGAGACCGCATACCCCAAAGAGACCTCCACACAGATAGGGGTGGCAGGAGGCCTACAGCCCCAGGAACACATGAGTGAAATGGCTACTAGGCAGGATGACAAGTGAAGAACCAGTGATGCCATGCCCTTTATCCGCTGAGTGACACCTCATTCTGGCTGCAGTTTGATGCATCTGTGTTAGGGGTTGAGAGGGAGCATCTCCCCAAACCCCACTCAACTGTCATCACCAAGGGAAGCTTCGCGGGTTCATGCCACCTGCCTCTTGGCCGGCTTTCACTCCAGCACATGTGTGAAGCAAAGAGGGATGGAGTGAGGAGAAGGGAAGCTGCCCTACCTGGCCACTACAGTGTGCCGGGCATGTTTCACAGTTTCTGTAGCAGCCCATTTTACAGATGAAGAAACCGAGGCTCAGAGAAATTATGTAACTTGCCTAGAGTCACAGAGCTAGTAAGCAAGGGAGCAGAATTCACCCTCTTGCATTGTTATCTACCCTTGGGGACAGTGGGAAGAACTTTCTAGGTCTAGCTGAAAGATGGTAGTCTGTGGTTCTGTGGAGGGGTCTCTAGCGGGGGAACATCCACTGTTGGGGTGAGTTAAGGAAGACTGGGAGCCCATGTATGCTGCTGACATTCAGCTCTAGCCTTGCGGTGAATGCCCCACCCTGGGTGGGCAGCGGAGCTCCTGAAGGCCATCTCAGGGGTCAGGGACAGTTTGCCTCAGCTCCTGCTGGCTGTCAGCTCCCTCTGCTGGACCAGCCCTGAGGACAGGCTCAGACACAGGGACGCCGCTGCCTGTCTACACTTAGGCTCTGGCAGCCCCTCCCTACTACATGTGGGTGGTCACACTCAGGTCACCTGCCATGTCCCTCCAGCGTTTGTGGGAAGGGATCCTCCAAAGGACCTGTTCAGGGTGACCTGGAAGCCTTACACTGGAGGAGAGAATAGGGGAGGGATTCCAACCATTGCTACCACCACACTCAGCTCAGGCACAGCCCCTGTGTCTGCAGACTGGGACTGAGTCTCCTCCATTGGACAGGATGTTCCCTGAGAACAGGGACCACCTCTCCCATCAGGCTGGTGATCCCAGGGGCAAGGGCTCTATCCTCTCCCTCAGACGGGGAGTTGTCTGTGTCCAGGGGCTGTCTCCCTCTTCAGAGTGGGAGTTCCTGAGTTGTGCCACTGCTTACCTGTGACATAAATCCAGCTTAGACCCCAGGCACCCTGGGACACCCTCGCAGCAGCCTGGCCACTCCCAGCCTCCAGACACCTGTCCCTGCCACTCTCCCCACTCCCTGGGCTCCCCCTCTCTACTGTCAGGGCTGCGCTGACACTAGGCAGTGCTGGTTAGTGCCACCCTGACCTCAACAGCCCTAGCGGCAATGCAGTGAGCAGCCTAAGAGCCTTGCCAGGGATGGGACGTGACTGCCCCCCTGAACTCAGCTGAGGCTTGACCATGAGGAAAGCGATACCTCGGGGAGGCGGAGTGACCAGTGACATCAGTGTACGTGACTGTCAGCCCAGTTTTCCCCGCTGCCCTCCACCCTCCCACCCACGGTGGAGCACACTGACCTTCAGCTCACTGGCACAGGCCTCTCTACGTGCCCACCCCAAGGACAGGGGCAGTACCCAGAGGGGAGGGCAATACTCTCGGACTCCTTCTTTTCTAAGTGAGTATCCAGGGGACAGGGGAGCGACGGGCCCCAGCCCTCTCCAGCCTGGGCTTCTGGGGTAGGAGCCAGCCACTTCCTGGGTGACCCTCCTCGTTGGCAGCCTGGCCTGGAGGGAATTGATTGTTCTCTTGGCTCCGCTAAATCTTCCTCCTGAGTACCTGGCAGGCTTCCAGTGACTGGAAGCGAGTGTAGAGGGCACCTGGCTCCCCACCCCGGGCCTGTCGATGGAACAGCCGGGCCTGCATCCCTGTGGGAACAAGGGCCTAGCCAGAATGGGCCGGGCCAGCTGTCCCAGAGAAGCAAGTTCAACCACCTTGAATGACCACCACTTGTCCCTGAGGTGCCTTCTGGAGAATCATGTTGCTGCAACAGCTCTTTTCAAGTGGCCCCCTCGACCCCACCCAAGGGATGCCAGGTGCAGAACCCAGCATCCTGATACAGCCCCCAACAGGGGTAGACCAGTTAGAAACATGCAAAGGCAGACCAGTGGCTGCAAAATTAGTTTCATTGTGAACCCTTATTGTTGAGCATGCATGATTCTTTAAATCATATACAATAAGGTCAACATTACAGCTAGCCTGAGGTATAATACTAGTTTGGGCAAGAAACAAATCAGTAGAACAGCAAGACATGTAACAGGGATATCCGGAAACAAGAAAGCCCTAATGAGCTTTGATAAACTTCCACATATCCCTGGGGGTATGGAAGGCTGTGTGCATGCTAAAAGAAGACTGGAGAAGACCTTAGGCCTCTAACTTATCCCTGGCTAAGCATATAGAGAGTAAAGTTGGGGCAGATTTTTAAAATGCCTAAATCTTGAATATGTTCCCCAACCCACACACAGATGCATTGGCAGGATAGAAAAGCCTTACTAAGGCCCTGGCTGGTGGCACAGTGAATAGGTGCCGGCCTGCAAACCCAAAGGTCGCTGGTTCGATTCCCAGCTAGGGCATGTAACCAGGTCGCAAGCCAGGTCTCCAGCCAGGTCTGTGGCCGGAGGCAGGTGAAAGGCAACCACACATTGATGCTTCTCTCCTTTTCTTCCTCCCTGCCTGCCCTTATCTCTAAAAATAATGAATAAAATCTTTAAAAAAAAAGAAAAAAGAAAAAAAAGAATGATCTTTAAAAAAAAAAAAAAAAGATCTTTAAAAAGAAAAAATGAAAAGCCTTACTAGATTAGGCTATTCAAGCACAATTTCTGACCAACCACTGGCAGAACACTGAGCTATGCTGACCTGGGGCAATGCCTTGGAAGTCAGACTTAAAAATAAAAACAAAACAAAAAAAAATGTAAAGAAGAAACTGAATAGCGACATCAGCAGCCTCACAGTGTGAGGGTGACAGATTCCATAGAATTAATCTAGGCAAGTCACTAAACAAACCAGTAACAATCCTGGTGGTGCTGTGGTGGTGTTGTTGTTGAATCAGAATTCAGAATTGCTACAATGTATTATCTAAAATGGCCAGTTTTCAACAACAATAAAAAATACAAGATATGAACAGAAAAGGGAAAGTGTGAGCCACTCAAAGCAAAAAAATAGCAGTGAATAGAATCTGTCTCTGAAAGGGTCCAGATGTTGTACTTAGCAGACAAAAACTTCAAAGCAGCTATTATAAATATGTTCAAAGAAATAAAGAAGGCCATGTATAAATAATTAAAGGAAAGACTCATCAAATGATTCATCAAATAGATAATATCAGTAAAGAGATAGAAATTACATATTTTTTAAATGAACCAAATGAAAATTCTGAGGTGAAAGAGCAATAACTGAAATAGAAGGTTCACTAAAGGGATTCAACAGCATTTTTGAGCTGAAAGAATCAACAACATTTTTTTAAAAAGATTTTTAAAATTTATTTCTAGAGAGAGGAGAAGGGAGGAAGAAAGAGAGGGAGAGAAATATTAACGTGAGAAACATCAATTGGTTGCCTTTCATATGCACTCCGTCTGGGTACCTGACCACAACCCAGGCATGTGTCCTGACCAGGAATCAAACTAGTAACATTTTGCTTTGCAGGATGCTGCCCAACCAATTAAGCCATACCAGTCAGGGCAGATTCAGCAAACTTGAAGAAAAAACTATTGAAATTATCTAATCCAAAGAACAGAATTGAAAAAAAATGAACAGAGACCTCAGAGATGTGTGGAATATCATCAAACATACCAATCTACACTTAATGAGCGTTCCAGAAGAAGAGGAGAGAGATAGAAAAATATTTAAAGATATAATGAGCCCAAAGTTCCCAAATTTGATGAAAAACATTGATTTACACATTCAAAGCAAATGTAGGTAGGAGAAACACATAAACACTCATAGACATTATAGTAAAACTGTTAAAACAGAGTCAGAGAAAATCTTGAAGGAAACAAGAGGAAAATGATGCATAATACAAAGAACCACAATAAAATTAACAGCTGATTTCACATAAGAAACACTGGAGACCAAAAGAAAGTGGAATGGCATACTTAAAGTGCTGAGATAAAAACCCAACCCTGTCAACTAAGAAGTTTATATCCAGTAAAATTATTCTTCAAAAAATGAAGGTGAAATAAAGACATCTCTAAACAAAGAGTGAGAATTTGTTGCTAGCATGCATGCCTTATAAGAAATACTAAACTTTAAGAGTGAAAGAAAATAACTGACAGTTACTTGAATCCACATGAAAAAATAAAGACATAAAATGATATAAGCAGTAATTTAACACTATTATTGAATATATGAAGTATATGACAACATCACACAAAGAATGGAGAAGGGAATGAAGCTATACTGGAGATAAGTTTTAATAATTTACTGGAATTGAGTTAGTATTAATCTGAAATAGATTTTTTTAACTTATATATTACAATTCCTAGAACAACATGTTAGATAATAACTCAAAAATATAATAAAAGAACAACAAAAAAGGAATTAAAGGTATATCAGAAAAACATTTCTTTTATACAAAAGAAGGCTGTAAAAAAAGAGGAACAAACAAAATGACATGAAACATATAGAAAAAATAAACAAAATAGCAGAGGTAATTCCAACCACATCAATAATTACAGTAAATGTGAATGCTTTAAATATTATCAGACTGGATTGAAAAACAAGATCTAATTATATGCTACCTACAAGAGACATTTTAGATCCAGAGACACAGATAGGTTGAAAGTTAAAGAATGGAAAATATATACCATGCAAATAATAGCTGTAAGAGAGTTTAAGTGCCTATACCAATAAAATAGACTTTAAGACCAAAAAACAATACTAGAGACAAAGAGATATTTTTAATGATAAAAGGGTCAATTGATCAGAATGATATATAATAATTAAACGCATGAGCACCTAACAACAGAGGCCAAAAATAATGAAACAAAAACTAATAAAATCAAAGGGAGAAATAGAGAATTCAACAATAACAGTTGGAGATTTCAGTGTCCCACTTTCAATAATATATTTTTAAAATACTAGTCATAAAATCGGCAAGGATATACAAGACTTGAACAACACTATCAATCAACTTAATCTGCCATGTATACTAGAACACTTCACCCAACAATAGCACAAATACACGTTATTTTCAAGTTCACAAAGAATATTCACCAGGATAAACCATATGCTAGATCATAAAACAATTCTCAATGAACTGAGAAGAATTAAAATGATAAAAACTACATTTTGCACCACAACAGAAATCAACAACAGAAGAAAATGTGAGAAATTCAGACCTTTAGATTAAACAACACATATCTAAACAACTCATGGGTCAAAAAATAAATCACGTTGCAAATTTTAAAACATTTTGAACTAAGTGACCATAAATGTACAACATATCAAAATATATAGAATGCATCACTTCTGGCTAAGATGGAGGCATATGTAGACACACTGCACTTCCCTCCACAACTAAGAAGGAATACTTGTACATCTACCTCAAAACTAGAAACAACCAGAAATTCCAGAAAATCAAGCTATATGGAAGTCCAACAAACAAAGATATTTTAAAAAAAGAAGAAATACTCATTCAGACAGATAGGATAGGCAGAACCAAAACAAAGAGGACACAGTTTGGCAGCACAGTGGCTGCAGCGGGACGAGGGCTGTGGCCAGCAGGTGAAAAACGCAGTCACACATTTTGTTTTTAAAGTAGAAGGGGAAAAAAAAAACCAAAAAACATAGGTCAACAGTCCACAAGTCATAGGTATGCCTGGTAGCTGGCAGAGCTCCCAGTAGGCAATGAGCAAATACAGGGCTGCTATAAAACTTGGAAGACCCAGTGCAAAATAAAAATGTGTGTCTCAAAAAAGAAAGAAAGAAAGAAAGAAAGAAAGGAAGGAAGGAAGGAAGGAAGGAAGGAAGGAAGGAAGGAAGGAAGGAAAGAAGAAGAAGGAAGGACACCTGCGGAGCATTCCCAGCACCAGACCAGACCACTTAGCTCACACAGTTCTAGCACCAGGGGAGAAATAAAACCTCATTGTTTCCGACTGTGAAAAACAGATGGGGTTGGGGTTGAGGAAGAATCTGCCAGTCTCAGAAGAGTCTGTGTGTTCAGAGGCCCTCACAGTCCTGGAACATCTGCAGATCCACCTACTTTGGGAATCGTGGCCAGAGCAACCACTAGGGAAGCACCAGTCCCATGTGGGAAGTGGGAGAGGTGTCTGCAAAAGGGGCAAGTTCTGAGCAAGCAGCATTGTTCCCTCTCAGACCCTTCCCCCACATACAGCACCACAACACAGTGAACCAGGTCACCCTGTACAGATGAATACCTAAGACTCCACCCTTAAGTGTAACAGGTGCAACCACTCTACCTAAGATGAAGAGGCAAACACAGCAGCCTGTCGACTTGAGGAGTAAGAAGAGTATGGCCCAAAAAAGGAAACAGGTCAAGGTTCCAGTGGGAGAACTATGCTTAAGTACAGTAAATGCAAAAGGGAAGAAGTGAAGGTTATGCTAAGTGAAAAGAAGGAAAATCCACATGAAACCAATGGTGAAGAGAAGGAAACTGTAGTTCAAATCAATGATTTGGAACATAAGGAAGAAATAAACAGTCAACCAGTACAAAATGAGGAAACAAGAATTGAAAAACACAAGGAGAAGCTTAGGAATCTCTGGAACAACTTTAAACATGGCAACATCCAAATCATAGGGGTGCCAGAAGGAGAAGAGAAAGAGCAAGAAATTGAAAACTTATGTGAAAAAATAATGAAGGCAACTTTCCAGATTTGGTGAAGGAGCTAACATACAAGTCCAAGAAGCACAGAGAGTCTCAAATAAGCTAGACCCAAAGAAGACCACACCAAGACACATCATAATTAAAATGCCAAGGTTCAAAGATAAAGAGGGACTCTTAAAAGCAGTAAGAGAAGAGTTACCTACAAAGGCATTTCTATAAGACAATCAGCTGATTCCTCAAAAGAAACATTTTAGGCAAGAAGAGACTGGCAAGAAGAGACTAGCAAGAAGTATTCCAAGTGATGGAAAGCAAGGACCTACAACCAAGATTACTCTATCCAGCGAAGCTAGATTCAATTATGTAGAATTGAAAGGCAGATAAAGTGCTTTCCAGGCATGGTAAAGCTTTGATATGGTTCATCATCACCAAGCCATCATTATATAAAATGTTAAAGGGACTTACTTAGGAAAAAGAAGATCAGGACCTGGCTGGTGGCACAGTGGGTAAGGCACTTGCCTGCGAACCCAAAGGTCGCTGGTCTGATTCCCAGTCAGGGCACATAACCAGATTGCAAGCCTGATCTCGGCCAGGTCTATAGCTGAAGGCAGGTGAAAGGCAACCATATATTGATGTCTCTCTCCCTTTCTGCCTCTCTCCCTTCCTCTCTCTCTAAAAATAATAAATAAAATTTAAAAAGAAAAATATCAAAGCTATGAACATTAAAATGACAACAAACTCACAAATATCAACAACAGAATCTAAAAATACAAAAACAAACTAAACAAACAACGAGAATAAGATCCCTTGTGGGAGGGAAGGGGGGTCCTGGGTGGAGGGGAGCAAAGGAAAAGAAATTGGGACAATTATAACAGTATAATCAGTAAAATATACTTTAAAAAATTATAGGCTGCAGTTAAAGCAGTTATTAGCAGTAAATTTATATCTTTAAAAACTTATGCTAGTAGCCCTGTCTGGTGGGTCAGTGGAATGGCACCAGCCTGCGAACCCAAAGGTTGTTGGTTTGATTCCCAGCCAGTACACATAACCAGGTTGCAAGCCAGGTAGGTCTCCAGCCAGGTCCGTAGCTAGAGACAGGTGAAAAACAATCATACATTGATATTCCTCTTCCTTTCTTTCTCCCTCCCTACCCTTCTCTCTAAAAATAATGAATAAAATCTTAAAATACATAAAAATTCATACTAGAAAAAGATACTAATAATTTAATAATTTAAATTTAATAATTTAATTTAATAATCTAAATTTCCACTGGAAGAAATTAGAAAAAGAAGAGCAAACTATTGTAAAACCAAGGCAATCCAAAGTAAGGAAATAATAAAGATTAGAGTAGAAATAAGTGAAATAGAAAACAGAAAAACAATAAGAAAAAATAATGAAGCTAAAATGTGAAGATTAACTAAATTAACAAACCTTTGCCTAGTCTAACCAAGAAAAAGAAAAAATGCAAATTACCAAAATCAAAATATAAGAGGGAACATCACTATCAAACTCATAGAAAGTAAAAGGTTCATAAGGGAATACTTTAAACAACTTCATGTCAACAAGTTAGACATTTAGACGCTTAATGTTATTAGTCATTTGAGAAATGCAAGTTAAAACCACAATGAGATACCACCTCAGACCCACTAAAATGGCTATAATCAAAAAGACAGATGATAACAAGTATTGGTGAGGATGTGAAGAAATGGGAACTCTCATATACTGTTGGTGGGAATATAAAATGGTACAGCCCCTTTGGAACACTTTTGGTGGTTTCTTAAAAAGTTAAACATAAATTTACTATATGATGCAGTAATTCCCCTCCTAGGTATATATCCAATAGAAATGAAAAGATGTTTACATGAATACCACAAATTTCATAGCAGCATTATTTATAACAGCCAAAAAGTAAAAATCACTCAAATGACCCTCAGCCAGTGAATAAATAAATAAATGTGGTATACCCACCAACAGAATACTATTCAGCCATAAAAATAGATGAAATACTGATGCATATTAAAACATAAATGAATCTTAAAAACATTATGCTAAGTTAAAGAAACTAGACATATGCCCTGGCTGGTGGCACAATGGATAAGCCACTGGCCTGCGAACCCAAGGTTGCTGGTTCAATTCCCAGCCAGGGCATATAACCAGGTTACAAGCCAGGTCTCCAGCCAGGTCCTTAGCTGGAGGCAGGTGAAAGGCAACCATACATTGATGTTTCTCTCCCCCTCTGCCTCTCTCTTCTCCCCTCTCTATGAAAAATAATAAATAAAATCTTAAAAAAAAAAAAAAAAAAAAAAGATACTAGACACAAATAACACACATTGTATGAGTCCATTTATGTGAAATGTCCAGGAAAGGCAAATCTATAAAGAGAGAAAATAAACGAACAGTGGCCCAAAGATTGGCTGCAAATGGGCAGGAGAAATCTCTTTGGTTGGATGAGTTAAATATCCTAAAATTAAGTTGCAGTGATGGTTGCACAACTATCTATCTTTACTAAATTTAACGAAATTTTATATTTGAAATGGGTGAATTTGTGGTATGTAAATCATACTCAGTAAAAATCTTTTAGAATTATGTATGAGAATTGTATATAAAATACACAGGGTCTGTCCAGAAAAAGTCCAACCATTGTTAATATAACAAGAACGGTTTGTGTGACATCAATGTAACCTGGCAGCCAAGGAGAATTGACTAGAATGTGCATGCGTGAACAATGACACCTTCACTGACTAGTAAATCAGTGTGAGTGATAGATGCTATTGAGGAAGCCATCACGTTCAAAATGACTGAGTGAGCAGGGCAACAATCTGCATCAGAATTTGTGTTAAGCTTGAACATTCCTCCCTGAAAACTACTTGGATGACTCAGAAGGCTGCAGCTAAGGGCAACTGATGATTGGCAGCTTCATCACGACAATGCACCCACTCATACATCACATCTCAGGCAGAGTTTTTTGGCAAAACATAAAATCACCCAGGTGACTCAGCCCCCTAAATACAGCCCAGATTTGGTGCTCTGTGACCTCTGGATTTTCCCAAAACTAAAGTCACCTTTGAAAGGGAGGAGATTGCAGACCTTCTATGAGATTCAGCTGATGGCTATTGGGAGCACCGTGTGAGGCCCCAAGATGCCTGCTTTGAAGGGGACCGAAACATCATTCTCCAATGTGCAATGATTTTGTATCTTGTATCTTCTTCAATAAATGTCTCTATTTTTCATATTACATGACTGGATACTTTCTGAACAGACCCTGTATGTTAACCACCCCCCAAAAGAAAGAAATTTTAAAGGATGAGATCAAAGAAATACATCTTAATTTCTAGTCATTTTTCCCGAACTCCTTCTACTTTGGAGATCACTAAATTCAACTACAGGAAGGACATATGATCTAATGATTAGAGATGTGGGCTACGGAGCCAGGATATCTTGGTTCAAATCTCAGTCCTGCCACCTACAAGCTGAATGATCTTGGCGAAACAATGTAAGATCTCTAGGGGATATAAGAATAGTAATAATTAAGCAGGATGCCTGGGGACAAGGGGGAGGGACCACTCAACCCATCCTTGGGGTGGCCACTGGATGGCTCCTTCGGTGGCTTTCTCATTCCCAACTCCTGATCAAGGCAGCTCCACCAAACCAATCCATAAAGCAACTACTGTGTGCTTAGCTGAAATTCCCCCACCAACACTGCATAGATTGCCTCATCAGTTCCTGAAGTCTCAAAACAGCTTATGTCTGTTGTGTGGACAGGGAAACGGACACCCTGAGAGAAGACAATCACTTTTCAGAACACAGGCAGGACTTGCATTTCCCGCGGCCAGAAAGAACTTTGAAAAGGAAATGTCAAAGGTGTTATGGCAGTTCTAAGCAGTGCAAGGAAGAGAGGAAGTGAGGGGAGCTGACAGGGAGTGTTGGTGTGGATTTGAGGATGGGAGAGCTGTCTCTGTGCTACCAGTCCCTGCAGGGAGGAGAAAGCAGAGATCTCGTGGGTACCCCTCATCACTACTAAACCCTGGGTTGGAGCCCCATCCTCACTCCTGCCGGCCTGCTCCAATCTGAGCCTGGCCAAAAAAGTTGTTGCCAATTCCAAGTTCAAAGTTCATTGACTCCGGATTTGGCAGGAGAGGGGTGTGGACACAGTGGGGATGAGAAGGGGTGCAGCACCCCCTGTGGTCTGCAGAGAATGGTTCCCAGGCTGATTGGCCTGATGAGACAGCTCCCAGGTCCTTGCCTAGAAGTGGGAGCCCTGGAGTCACCTGCCTTGCAAACCAGGAGGGGGCTGCCACTGTGTGGGCTCTGACCTGGCACCCCCGTCCTGCAGCAGGAGCCTGGGGTAGGATGGGGGTGCTTCCAGGCATCTTACTTCTGCCCAGCAGCACGGCTTGCAGCACCCTCTCCGAGGGGTATTTGCCCTCTTTGAGGAGCATTCGCACAGTAGGCTTATGATTGCCCTCTAAAGATTGCTTTCACCCCAAGTTAACTTCTGGCATTCACCCCGCAGAATTAGGGTTCCAGGCACAAGAATTTCAGGTGCCTCCCCACCCAACTTCCTCCCCTGACACCTTCCTCCCAGCAAGCCCGTCCTTTGGTCATTGTTCACTTCCCCAACTTTTCCTCATCCCTTCCTTTTCGACAGCTCACCGGGGATCAGGGCAGAGATTTAGGAGGACACAGGCATCACCCAAGTTCTGCCCTTTATTGTCATGAGATCTTGGACAAGCTGTTTGACCTCTCCATGTGGGGGATAATAACAGTACCAATCTCAGGGTCACTGAGAAGACTGGGGGTGGGGGTGGCGTTCCTATTAATTCCTTACCTGCCCCCTTCCCTCTCAGCCCCTCCCCATTCATCCTTCACCTTCTCCCCAACAACACATACACAAGAATTGCACAGAGAGGTGAGATACCTGCAAATAACATTGGAACCACTGCCTTTCTGAGACCTGTGTTGGGGCCAGTTTGCTCTGGCTTGGGTAACTGTAAACATCTCTTCCCAACTTCTCGTTCCTTGACTTCAGATTGTTGGACTGAAATCAATCGTGGTGGGATTATTTACACCACTGATTGGCTACAAAGAAAGACTTTCCCCCAGAGAGCCAGGTCAGGTACCATGAGCATTGGCCACTACAACAAGCCCCTGGGAAGAGGGGAAAGGGTGGGGGTGCAAAGGGGTGATGGGAAGGGACTGTCAGCAGAGCTAGCCTGCCCTACCTCTTTCTTCGTCCCCTCCCGCACCACTGTGGCCCTGTGCCTGACCACTAAGGCTGGCTCCTGACTGTGGTTCCCACATTCACTCAACCTCCTCCAACCTACTCTTCTCTGACTGAAATGCAAACTAACCTTAGGCCCTTCTCTTAGGATGAAGGCCGGCCCTCCAGGTTCTGCAGGCCTTGCCCCTTTCCTCCTGCTCTTCATCCAGTACTTCCCAGCCTCCTTTGTCCTGCTTCTTTCTGCCTCTGGGCCATTGCACATGGTGTTGTCATTCCCTTTGCCTAAACTGATCTGCCCACATTCATGGGGCAAACTTCTAATCTGCCTTCAGATCTCCATGTTTCCAGGGAGACCTTCCCTAGCTGCTCACCCCACCCTAGGAACAATGCTTATTACCATTTTTGTCATTTTTGTGTGCCTGATTGGTTCTGGTCTTTATGGCTCACAAAACAGGTAAGCTTCAGGAAGGGGCCAAACTCGGGTTTATTCAGCATTAATCTCTGACGCAGGGACTAGGACATAGTAAAATAGGTAAATATTTGCCAAATGGGTGAATGAAGGAATCATCCAATTGGAATATTGGCTTTCAGGAGTAAGAAACTGCTTTAAATCAGGCAGAGGAAGGCAGGAGGCAGCTGTGCTTGGAGCACGTTGTCCGAGTCTAAATCCCTACCCCATCTTTGACTTACTGTGTGACCAGAGAGCCTCTGTTTTCTCTTCTGTATGACAGGGTAATGACAAAAACAATTATGTGCTTGGTGTCACCCTAAGTTGTTGTGAGACTAAGTGAAAAAACAGACACTAGAGACTTCTACAAACTGTCCATCCAAGTCTGTAGAGGACTTAGGTTCAGGTCCCAGCCCTGTTGCTTCATACCTGGGTCCGGTTGAAGAGGGTATCCAAAGTTTTGAGTTTCAGTGTCTTGAACTGTGCAGTGCAATCCCTAACTCAGAGGGCAGTGGAAGACTCTATACCTCAGCCCCAGCTTCAATAGTGGTAATCCTGGAGCTCTTTGGGTGACTACTGCCTTCAGTTCCATATCCATACAAGAGCTGTATAGAATTGCTTGTTGAGAAACCAAAGAATGATATTATAATACATGTTTTTCTAGTACATTTGGGCCAAAACGAAGGGTCAGAGTTTTGGGAGAGGCCTTCCCAAGCATCTTTTCAGGCCAGGCACTGTACTGCCCGTGGACAGGGCGCAGCAAGCCATCTGGGTCTGCTTTATCTGAGTCTGCCTTAGGTAGGTCCTTCCACAGGAGCAACTCAGGAAGAAGGTGAGGCCAGCCACAGTGGAAGCACCTGGGGCAGGCCCTAGCCACAGGCAGGACCCTGGGGAATCAAGCAAGGTGGCTGAAAAGGGAAAAGGCAGTAGCTCCTCAGAACTCAGCTTCAGACCTTAGGGTAATTAGGGGTTCCCACTTGGATCAGCTATGCTGAGCAGTTAATTGGGGTTTAGGGGAGGGAGGTACCATATTTTGAGTACCTTCTACAGCAGACTCTGGCCCGAGCATCAAAACCATCCTACCAACGGGTGCTCTTTGCCCATTTTTCAAGGGAGGAAACTAAGGCTCAGAGCAGTAAGGCAACTTGCCCAAGGTCATGGAGTCAAAATGTGCTCAACTACAATTCTAATCCTAAACTAGCAGCTTTCCACTACCCTATCCTGCTTCCCCAGGGACTGGGGACTAGGCCCTGGGAGACCTGCCCTCCTCTATCCTCCAGAGAGAGAAATAGGGCAACAGGTCCCAGGTCTCCCAACACTCACAAGTCTCTGCCACTTCCAAGTAGAGACGGAGACCTCTGTGTGCCTCTAGCAGAGTAGTATTATTGCGAATATTATTGAGTATAATTAAATGAGAGGTTATTATATGCCGATGAGCTTTCACTAACTCATTTAATCCTCAGAACAGCCCTATGGCTGGGTTCCATGATTATCCCCATAACTAGATGAGAAACTAAAGTTGAGAAGAAGCTAGCATTGATTCATGTGGCACCTCTTCTACTTTGGAAAAGGAAAATGTGCCATTGCGGCACTTTGGAACATCAACCCAGAGTCATGTAGAGACTAAGGGAGGAAATAAACGAGTTGGTGGGGAAGTCCTTCTCTGTGTCTATTCCAAGTCCCCAAGGCTGCAGTGAGAGCTTGACATTCCATAGCTTCTCCGGACCAGCCGGCAGACACCCCCCACCCCGTGGCCTTGGCTCCTCCTCTGTTGGGGGCCAGAAATGTGGGGGTTCTCCTTTGTTTCCCAGGCAAACAGGGAACATCCTTACCTCAGAGAGGCTGGCTAAGGTCATGGGTCTGTGCCCCCTCCCCAGGCCAGCTTGACCATGCTGGCAGCCCCGTCAATCAGGTGCAGCCAGCTCAGCAGCTGGCCTTTTATTTCCTAAATTAAAAGGATTTGTGATTCCTGATTGAATTAAAGGCGGGAAGTTCAGCTCTTGAGAGCAGCAGGGAGATTTCAATCATGGGAGACCGGAGGCAGCAGGAGGCAGCCAGGAGGGCCAAGAGGGAGAGACACAGATCAGACAAGGCAAGGTCAAGAGTGGAAGACCTTGGCAAAGCATGGTTCAAGCCTGGCTGACTCACAGAATGCACCTCCATACCCGCCTTTTGAGCTGTTGGTTTGAATCATAGAAGTTTCATCCTCCCTCTTGCCCCTCGTAAAGTAGACAACCAGGACCACTGCACTAGGTTGCCTCCCTTGCCTATCTGTTCGTTAAATGCCCTCGCAAAAGCGAATCCCATAGTACTTCTCACTTCCTAGTGGCAGCGAGTTCTTTCTGGCTGCTTTCCTCCACCTGTGACTCAGGCTCGGGGATGCCGCAAGCCCCCTGTGCTTTCCTAGAGACCTAGACAGACTGGAGAGAAGATTGCAGTGAACATCAGGAGACCTGAGGCCTGGCTATGTGCCCTGGGGAAAACCCCTCTTTTGCTGTGGGACTCAGTTTCCCCATCTGTACAAGGGGCCGCACAGGGTTTGCCAGAGGCCTTGCCTTCCGGAGGTGCCAGGGTTGGGATATGCTTTCTTGCCTGGGCTGGCACTAAGCCCACCTTGTGTAACCACAGGCTCCCTGCCAAGAGACCAGTCAGGAGCGGCGAGGCCTTGATCCCTGTCTCTGCAGGATATGGAAGCCCTGGAGGAAATGGTCTGTGTCTTCCAAAGGCCGGCAAGAAGAGACAGGCTTTACCTATGGTAGGTGGGAGTAGGGTTAGATATCAGGATGAACTGACTTCCAAGAAAGGGTGGTTTCTGGAGACAGATCATACAAAGGCCCTATCCTGTGCTATCTGCATAGGAAGCCTTAGTTATAAGGATCACACTGCAGCTGATGGGACCGAGGCCAGACAAGGGAAAGGACTTCCAAATAGTGAGAAAGATAAGGCAGTAGCATACATTATCAAAGGAGCGGTGCTGTGGTGCTGTGGGGCATGTTTAAGGAACTGGGGAGTCATCCGTCCCACCAAGGCAGAGGTGGTGAGTGCTAGGCCTGGGTCCAGGGGGCGGGGTTCTCCTCTCACGCCTCGCTGGCCCTGAGCAGGTCCGTGCTGACCCCTGAGCCGGAGCTCCCTGCACTGACAGCAATGTTCTGTATCTGCATGGCCCAATGTGGCAGCCCCTCGTCCCACGTGGCTTTCGAACCCTTGGATATGAATCATGCAACTGAGGAGCTCAATTTTACTTTTATTTATTTTAATTAAAAAAGCTGCAAGGGCTATCTGAACAGCACAGCTCTGCAGTCTCTCCCGAGCCACCAGGCAGGGCAATGGCCATCTAGATGTGTCCCATCTGCACTTCTGGCTGCTCCGAGCCCTGACTTCCAAGGAAGCTTTTTCTTTCTCCCACATTCTCCTGTGAGGGTTTCCTGGTCCTACCCACATCTGCCTCCATACTCCCTACCTATCCCCAAAGGTGTCTTGGCATGCAGGGGCTGGAGCTGGCCTCTCTCTGTTGGTGCTGACAGCCTCTTGTGACATCAGGAAAGAACCCTGCCTCCCTGCAGAGGGGACCCAACCCTCCCCTGTAGGTGCTCAGGAAACTAAATCTGCTGTGTGAATAGACCTCCTTTAGTATGCCTTCAATCTGAAGGACCCCTCCAGTGTCACAGATCCCTCTTGGGGCCTAAGAGGTCCCTGAGACTCTGATGAGTGTTCTGACAGACCTTGATCTGCGCCCCCGGCCTTGATACAGCACTGGATGGGGAAGCACAAGAAGGAATCAGGCACAGGCCCCAGGGGTTTGTGGTTGGTAGGTGGTTCCATTCCCTTTTTGTGAGCCCTAGGGAGGCTCTGGGGGGCTGCACAGGTGAGATAGAATTCACAGAGGGCCTTGATGTTGGACAAGTTGTCTGCTAGATGGGCAGGTAGAAGGAAAACACTGTCCCAAAAGTATCAAGCCAATGTCAAGATAATTAAAACAATTTGCAAGGCCAATACTTTCAGGACAGACCTCGTACCTCCTGTGAAAAAGAAAACAAGGTCAAGCCCTGGCTGGCCGCCCACTAGACAAGGTGCCGGCCTGCAAACCCACAGGTGGCTGGTTCGATTCCCAGCCAGGGCACATAGCCAGGTTGCAAGCCAGGTCTCCAGCCAGCTCTGTAGCTGGAGGCAGGTGAAAGGCAACCATATATGGATGTCTCTCTCTCTCTCTCTGCCTCTCTCCCTTCCCCTCTCTCTAAAAAGTAATAAATAAAATCTTAAATTAAAAAAAAAAAAAGATAAAGATCAGGAACAAGACAAGGCTGTCCACTTTCTCCACTTCTATTCAACATTGTCTTGGAAGTTCTAGCTATAACCATCAGAGAAGAAAAAGGAATCAAAGGTATCCAAATTGGAAAGGAGGAAGTCAAACTGTCATTATTTGCAGATAATATGATAGTGTACATACAAAACCCGATGGGCTCCACCAAAAACTTACTCAACCTAATAAGCAAATTTAGCAAAATAGCTGGGTATAAAGTCAATATCCAGAAATCAAAAGCATTTTTGTATACCAATAATGAAACAACAGGAACAGAAGCGAAAAAACAAATCCCATTTACCGTAGCAACAAGAAAAATAAAGTACCTAGGAATCAACTTAACTAAGGAGGTCAAAGACCTGTACTCAGAAAATTACAGAACAATGAAGAAAGAAATCAAGGAAGACACAAATAAATGGAAGCATATACCATGTTCGTGGATGGGAAGAATTAACATCATTAAAATGTCCATACTACCCAAAGCAATCTACAGATTCAATGCAATCCCAATTAAAATACCAATGACAGACTTCACAGAAATAGAAAAAATAC